>NDGN011450130.1:0-24157 GCA_002564285.1 Tympanoctomys barrerae
GGGCCTTGGGAATCCCAGGCCATTTCTAAGGTGCAGCATGCCACATGCGACCTGCCCACTGGAGCAGCCTGTGGAGCGTGTGGGTTGGGCTGTTTCCCTAAGGACCGCAGGGGCTCAGAGCCAGTGCCAGGAGTCAGGCTGCCCAGGTTCAAATCCCAGCATCACCACGCAGCAGCTTGCTTCTGTTCCTGGGCAGGCTCATAAACCCAGTGTCTCCATCTGGAGGGTGCTGCCCACAGGAACGCCAGGCCACACGGGTCTTGGCGTGCACACCTAGTGTCTGTCGGACAATGTCATCAGGCCTTCCTGAGGTCGAGCCTGGGCTAAGCAGCCCTGCATCCAGGTGCAGTTTGTGTGGAGGCTGCACTGAGGCCTTATCCATCCCTCACCTTCAGGGCTTGGCATGACTCGCTTCAGGCTGGGAGCCTCCCACAGGCTTCAGGCTGGCAGCCTTTGCCCCTCCTCCTGCCCTCCTCACTGCCCTCTACAGCAGCTTTCCTTTGTGCGTGTGGCAACCGTGGGCCAGGGCCTCTGCCCATCTCTGTGAGCAGGAAGTTCCGTCCAGGAGTAGAACTTGTCCCTTCTAAAACTGGCTGGCCCTGGCTGAGCTTGCCCTTGGGGCTTGGCACCAACTACACACACATTGTGTGCACCTGCTCGTGGATTTCCTGGACCGATGTGGGGGTGACCCTCCCACCTGCCCCTCCAGGCACCCCAAGGGATGCACACATCCCCTAGAAGTCCACCTTGCAGGCTGTGAGCCCCGCCAGGCTGGGCTGAGCTCCATCTTCCCCACACTGCAGGCCTGCGCTGGCACGGACCACCTGGTGTGGACAAGGTGTCTTTGTGAGGGTCCATCACAAATGCTGCTTCTGAGTCCACCCAAAGGGAAGACGTCGAAACCTCACAGCATGGCCTCCTCTACTATATTCACCGAGCCTGACTCCAGGCCACTGTCGGCTCTTTCTGAATGTTAAAATGACCTTAGAAGTGAGCGATTTGAGTTGATCCCGACTATTGAGGCAGCTGTCACAGTAGCCAGAGGACACTCCCAGAACTGCCTCCAAAGTGTCAGGAAGGCCAGGATAAGTGTATCTGAAGCCAACGAGAGATTTTTTGAAGGAGAAGAATAACAGTATGTCTTTTACTATAATAATCTGTTTTTGTTTGTATTTTTGTTTTGAGATAGGCTCTCACTGTGCAGTTCAGGCAGGCCTTGTGCTCACTTTTGTAGCCCACAGGCCGGCCTCAAACTCACAGTGATCTTCTTGTTTCAACCTCCTGAGTGCTGGGATTACAGGCATATGCCACCACGCCTGGTTCTGGGGCCAGCACGGCATGTGGGGCCAGGGATCAAACTTGGGACCTTGCACTTGCCAGATAAGCGCTTACTGAGCTGGCTCCCCAGCCCATTTAAAATTTAAATGTTTAAATTTTTAAAAATTTAAACATTCACCGTATTCTTTGAGCATATCTTGTATTTATTGAATGAATGCATAAATGGCTCTGAATCTCTCTGCCTCAGACCTCCTCCATTCTATTTCTTCTTCTAGCTTGTACCTTTTCCATGTGCAGGAAAAGTCATGTCCCCAAGGCCTTGGGAAGCTGGTCGTGTCCCCGTATCCCACTCCCGTGCTGTCCCCTTCACCCTTACAAACCATTCCCTCTATTATCGAGCTCATCCCCCAGGAATTTGGGCATCAGCTCACAGGCATCACTTGGTGGCTGAAATTCTGCCAGTGATTTTTTTTTTTTCTTTTGAGACAGGGCCTCCCTATGCAGCTCATGCTGGCCTTGAGCTCACTTTGTAGCCCAGGCTGGTCTGGAATTCACAACAATACCTCCTGCCTCGACCTCCCGAGTGCTGGGATTATGGGTGTGCACCACCGTGCCCAGCTTTAATTTCTCAATTTAGAAAGACTTGAAGACACTTGCGGTTCTCCTAATGGTGTTACAAGGCCTCAGACTGCCCTGGGAGGGGGAAGCACAGAGCCGCGTGGCCAGCGAGAGGTAGAGGGAGATCGCTCCTGGGCCCCACGATTCCAGGGCCAAGCTCTCTTTTCTGCCACTCTGTCAGTGGCTGAGCAGGTCTTGGAGGAATCCTACACAGAGCCGTAACACTTGAGAGATATTTCAGCCTCAGGATCTTATTTCACTCCTGAGAGGAACCCAGAGAGGGAATTCAGTGTCCTCAGGGACACGCAGCCAATCAGTGCTGTAGCAGGGAGAAGGACTTGGCCTTTCCATTGTCTACTAAAGTGTCTTTCCTGTTCTTCTTTTGCTTTTAGATGACAAGCTCTCTGATCTCTGAAAGCCCTAGGTTCCATGTGCCTCTAGCTATGTATACACACACACACACACACCTCTGTCTTATACATGCAGTGTCAGGATCTGCCTTGGCCACAGCTGTACTGACTATTCTCCACATTTGAACTGATTAGGATCCATCACCAAATATGTCCATTTTCCAGATGGGAAAACTGAGGCTGGAAGAGACCTCTATGCTCAGCCCTACTCCCTGTGTTCCCCAACCCCGACAACACTCAGTCCATCCCCTGGCCCACAGGGATCAAAGAATGTTTTCAAAGAGCGGTTTCAGTGTTCTTGGCATGGTGACCGCCTCAGGCTCAGGCCCAGAGCCAGCAAAACCGGTTCTGAGTGCCCTGGGCAGCTTTCTGTCCTGCCTGTTGTCCGGGATCCAGGCAAGGTGGCAAGATGGGGGGAGGGGGCACAGGCTGGGCTCTACAGGGGAAGCAGGCCTCCCAGGTACCTCTGCAGCTTCCACTCTTGTCACTAAGACCCCTGAGCCTCAGTTTCCCCCCCTGGAAGCAATTATTGCAATTGGTCAGGATTAGATACAGCCTTGGTGCAGCCCACAGGGAGGAGCAAATGTGAACTTCGTGGTCTGCGTTAATAGGGATTAGCTGTGGGGCAGGCAGGTGCTCGCTGCCACAGATCCGGGAGGCCAGAAGGGAGGATACAGCTGGTGGAGGGTCAGCCTCTGAGAGGAGCCGTGCGGCCAGACAGCAAGGCCAGCAGAGCCAGGGACAGCACTCTGACCCTGCCGTGGCCTCCAGCTCCTCAGAAAGCCCACTGAGTCTGGAGTGTCCTCAGCAGGATCCTCTAGGACCACATACAGCTGGACTTTGCCTCACAGGAGCAGAATTTTCAACTCTGAACCCATTTCACAGACAGAGGAAACTGAGTCCCAGAGAGCAGGAGTGACTTGCCCCCAAACACACAATACTTTCCTAACAATGCCAGGACTCAAACAGGGCATCCTGATCCTTTTTCTTTTCTTTTTTTTATTCTTGAGCCAGGGTCTCATTAAATCTCTCACGCTGGCCTCAAACTTGCAACCCTCTTGCCTCAGCCTTCGGAGTGGCTAGGATGACAGGCGTGCCCCCCTGTGCCCAGCTGCATCCTGGCTCTTGAAAGAAATGATCCATCATCTTGTGTTTCTCCCTCCCTCCCCTAATCCTTTCTCCCCTCCCCCCCTCCTTGGCTCCTGTGGGGAGGGCACTACAGAGATAGGAATTACAGGAAGCTCACTGCCCCTGTGCAAAGCCCAGGCCCTGCCCTAGGCCCTAAGCCTTCTTAGCTGTGGACCCCGTGGCAGCTTCCCATCGCCGCAGCAGCTACCCAGAGCCACCTCACAACCATGCTGCATGGCTGCTGGCTTCCTGTCCTCAGGATCAGATAGCCCGGCTCCAGCATCTCCAGGTAGAGGACAAGGAAACTGTCTTGCTGGGCCTCAGTTTCTCTTTTGTTAAGCAGCACAGGGAGTAGGCAAGCAGGGTAGGGGTACTGCCTGGAGGTCTGCTATGGGATAGGGCAACAGGCCAGGGGCAGGTCCAGCCCAGGACAAGGGGGACAGGGACAAGGACAGCCCACAGGCGTGGGGCCTGAGCCGGTCTGAGTTGCTGGTGAGTCACCTCTCTTTGCCTGACTCCGATACCAGAGAGGTGGGTGGGGGCGTTCTGAGGTCCCTCTGGGCTCTGAGAAGCTCTGGTTTCTGGGAAACCCCGGTGCCTAGAAGCCCAGGAAGCGGGCACTGCCCTGAGAGGCTCCGCCTCATCTCCCCCTCCAGGCTCTCCAGCAGCGAAGGAAATGGAAACGCGCAGCACCACAGAGCGCCCGCCCCGTGAGCAGCGGGCAACCAGGACCAGCCAGGCGGACGTGAAATGATGAACAGCCCCACAGCCTCCGGGAGCCCAGCCCGGAACCCAAGGCTGGGGTGTTGTCTTGAAATCACAGAACTGGGGAAACAGAGCCTGGAACACGGAACACAAGTGAATCGTACTCCTGGGGAGAGCGGGAGAAGTAAAGGCTCGGCCCTGGGGGCCTGGACAGCACCTGGCAGTTAAGCTCTCCCCTCCGCACACTGGACACTGCTCGCTTCCTCACGGTTCTCCAGGACTGCTGGCAGCGCCAGACCTTCCACTGCTCGGTGCTCCCAGAAGGAAGGCCCTGCGTGGCTGGCATCTCTGGCCCTATAGCTTGGAGTCCTGCAGTCAGCTTGGTCTCTGTGTCGTTCCACTAGGTTGGGAGAAAACTTTGCTCCTCTCCATATCCTGGCCTTCGCACAGGTTTAGACCTATCTCTGCCCCTAAAGCCTTTAATCAGGGCCTCTGCCTCCAGCGACTCTGCTTCTGCCGTCTTGTGCACCTGCTGATCCCTTGAGACTCAGTTCTTGAAATTATTCTGCACCGTTTCCATGGCATCCCTGTGGCATTCAGCATGATTTCCGTGACACTACCCCCCACTGGCTCTGGTCTTCCAAAGGGTGGAGGGGAGTCTAATAGATCAGAGCTGAGCCTGCTTTGTGACTTGGAGGCTCCTTTGAACTTTAGTGTTCCCATCTGCAAAGTGGGCACAAGCACTTCTAACCCAGTGAACTTTATGTTAGTCCAGGACATTAACACCACCTTCCGCAACCAACAAAACTGGAAATCTCGTGGCTTCCCCCCACCATTAGGTTATGGTCACAGTAATTCCTAGACTGGATGGCCGCGGTTGATCTGAGAGACAGAAGTGACTGCCTAGAAAGACTACAACTCGGGGAGAGACAGGAGGGAGATAGCGTGGACCCTCACTTCCTGGACCCAGAAGCCCTTGGTCCCTTCTGCCTGCTCTCCTAGGCCACCAAATGCCATGGATCAGCTGACAGAATAGCAAGCTCCTAGCTGGTGCCTGGCACCCAGTAGATGCCCAGCAAAGCTGCTAGTTTTCTGTGTGTTTGTTCAGCCTCAAAACCAGGCATTTTGTGGACCAGGCTGAGCCCAGCCTTCGGGGCACCTCAGCCCAGCCTCCACCCTCCTCCTGCTCCCCTGCTCCACTCCACAGCCCCCTCCCCACCCTGGCCAGCTTCTCCTACCACCTCCTCCACAGGGGTGGCTGTCCCTTTGCAGAGCATTGATTTGCAATCAGCCAGAGCAGCTCTAATGGGCCGGCCAAGCCCCTGGCTACGCTGAGTTAGCTCCATTTAGAGGCTCAGGACTGTGGAAAACAAACCTGCCCTGCCTCTCCAGGGCCAGCGTTGGCTCCGCACCTCTGGCCAAAACTGGAATCAGGCCCCTGCTCAGAGCTGTGGTAGTTCCTGGAGGACAAGACCCCCATCCTTCTCTCCCACACAGCTAGGCTCCCCTCCCCTCATCCCCCACCACTGAGGGTGGGCAAGAGAGGCCTTCTGCCTCCCAGTCTGCTGGTGGTCTCCCAAGACATGGGGTCCAAAAAGCGGGTGGTCCTCAATGCACCTTACCTCATATGAGCACCATGAGCCTATGGGGCCCCATTTTACAGATGAAGAAACTGAGGCGAGGAGGTCAGGAAGCAGTGTTTTTGACATATTGATAGAAAGGGTTTTTGCAATGCTATAAACCCAAAGTGCATACCTCACAGTGTACTCCCTCCTCTGGCTTACTTCTCACCCTGTAAGCCATCTGAAGCTGAGCTCCCCAAGAGCTCAGCATTGGGGGTACAGTGGTAAGCACAGCTGCCTTCTGAAGAGCTCAGTCTACACTTTCCTGCAGCTTGTGGCCTTATGACCAGGACCTTGGAAGTCTGGGGCCTACCGGATGTGGGTGTGGGGTGCGAGGTTCCACAACATGCTGAAGAAGAAAGTCATGAACCAGAGAAAGAGGCTGAGCAGGTTTCATTGGAGATAGGAAGAAGAGAGCCTGGATTTTAGGAAGGTTCCTGACTGACTATGTGGCCACATGATCCCTTAGATTAGCATCACTTCTAGGGAAGGGGAGCCCAGGAATTGCTTCGTCAGTTATCGGACACCTATGGGGGGGGGCGGTTCTGTGAAGGTAACAAAATGATCAATCAGAGTTCGTGTGCTCTAGCCCCGTTCTTTGGCATGGCGCTTGCAGTAAACTGGGAGCTGAGAGAGAAAACCGGTTACTGTGCATCGCAATCTCCTTGGAACCCAGGAGCTTAGTAGGGAGGGATTCTCTTTAGGAGAAGCCAGGCTGCATTCCATGTTACAGAGCAAATTCACTGCACAGTATTTTAAATTCCTCACAACTCAGGCATGTGGTAGGAGGCGGCCCCTTCCTTTCCTGGTCCAAGTCCTACTCTATATCTGTTCTTATTTTAGTTCCTGTTAATATGGCGACTGCCCGCAGTGCCAGGCTCTCCCATTGCTGGCTGCCTTTAAACTAACTAATTAAACTATCTACATTGCAAGCAGCTTATTTTTCACAAGGGTCTATAGCTTCCAGATTTCCAGATAATGTTCGTGGGCCCAGCATGAACAAGGATCTCTTGGCCAAGCCTGTCCCTGAGGACAGGCCCGTCTCAATGGCGGGTTCTGTAGATGTGAACAGTACAACAGAGATTGGGGAGAGAGCTCCACAAGGGGGAGAAATGGCCCGTATGATAGCAGGGACAAGGGGACAGTAAATGGATGAGCTTGGCTGGAGCAGAACGGGTGTTTGGGAACAGTGACAAATGAGGCGGGAGCATGAGGGGCCCTTGGAGAACAGGCGGAGGCATCTGGATTGGATTGGAGAGACTCTGGGAGCGGCGGGATGTTCTGGAGCCGGCTAGCAGCAACTTGGGAAAGACACTGGCAAAAAGGCAGGAAGAACAGAGCGGAGAGACGAGCTCCCAGGATGGGGCTCCTCAGACAGCCGGACCAGGGGAGCTGGAGAGACCAGGTGGCCACAGAACTGGCTGCCTTCGGGGATATTATCAGGAAGCAGAGACCAGGAAACCAAGAGCAGGCCGCTCGGCTGGGGCAGGTCCTGAGCTCTGCTGGCTCCGGGTTGGAATGCAAGCCTGAGCGTTCCCCTCTGTGCGATTTTGGGCAGGTGGTTGGTTCCTTTGTCTAAACTGGCTGGGTTTCTTCCCAAGGACACAGGCTGTGCAAAGTCACGTAAGTGAGAGAAGCCACCTGAGGACTCGGCACACTGTCTGCACGCACAACAATGTCACTTCTGTTAGGACCTGGGCATCCAGCCTAAAACACCTACAGAGGGCTGGATGAGGCTCAGTGGTAGAGAGCTTGCCTAACTCGCAGGAAGCCCTGCCTTGGACCCCTAGCACCGCAGAACAAACAAAAACACACTATGGTCGAAGGGCAGTTATGCATGCCTGTAATACCAGCACTCTGGGAGGCTGAGGCAGGAGGATCAAAACGTTAAGCCCAACCTGGACAACACAGTAAGACAGTGTATCAAAATATAAAATATAAAAAGCTGAAAATATATTTCATTGTGAAGACCCTGGATTTAATCCCCAGAACCACTGCAAAAAAACAACAACTTATCAAATCCCTGTTATGTATAAGAGTATTTCCAAGGTATCCAAATATGCTTTGTGACAAGGGCCCCAGAAAACAGATCATACCCATTTGACCAAAAAAAAAAAAAAAAAAAAAATGGAGGTACAGGGAAGATTTGCATCCTCATAGCGACATCAATCAGGATTCATACAGGAGGTCAAATGTCAAGGGGCCTGTTATGGTTTGCATCTAGTTGTCCCCCGAAAGCTTCATGCAGTCATTGGAGCAGCTTCTAGAGTTTATGATTAATTCATGATCCAGTGCTGGGATTACGGGTGTGAGTGCTACTGGGATTATAGGTGTGAGTGCTGCTGGGATTATAGGTGTGAGTGCTGCTGGGATTATAGGTGTGAATGCTGCTGGGATTATGGGTATTAGTGCTATCCTCCTGGATGGACAGCCTGAACGCAATATAAGGAGGGAAGAGAGGCTTGCTTGTTGTCGCAGCTGCTGCTCCTCCCTTTGCTCTTTCCTGCTTTCTGTCACCATGAATGGCTGTCCTTTTCCATGTGCCACTCTGCCTTGGAGCCAGCTGATTATGGATTGAAACCTCCACAAACCACGAGTTCAAAAAAATCTTTCCTTCCTTAATTTGGGGTGCTGGGTATTTTGTCCCAGAAATGAGAGAGAAGTCACTGAGACAGGGCCACTGACCTCTGGGTGAGGTTCACGCTCGTGGAGGTGGTGGAGATGGGATCTTGGGGGGGGGGTGCAACACGGACGATGCTGGGGTTCATGGTGCATCCCATGAATCACCTGGGGTCCAGCTACCATGGTGATGCTGGGGTGTCAGCCGGTGTGGATGTAGGACCTCGCTGACCAGCTCCTGGGTGGAGCTTTGTTGAATGGCAAGGGTTACTGAGAGAGCCTGGTGCATGGGGGCACATACCTGGAACCCCAGCACTTTGTGAGGTTGAAGAAGAGCATCCAAATTTGACTACACCCTGTAAATTTAGAGACTTAGTGAGTACCTGTCTCACAACACAAAATAGAAAAAAAAAAAAAAAAAAAAAAGTAGCTCAGTACAAAGTCCCCAGGTTCACCCTCCTCAGTACTAGAAAAAAATATACCTTTCAGGTAAAACAGACCTGGTTTGGACAAGACTCTAGTTTCAGTTTCTTTATCTCTAGAATGGATAAGGCTTACCAACTTTACGAAGTAGCTAAGGAGATTAGAGATAAAACCTACAGCTACGCCAAGCCAGAGCAGGCCTCGGAGAATCACTCAGTGAACACCAGGTCTTGCTGTTATTACTGTTGTTCTGGCTTGGGCCCAAACCCTCTGTGACGGCCGATCTCTGCAGGTAGGCAGGACCTCCTTGCCACAGGCCACAGTTGGAGACTCTTCCTTGTCTCCAGTTCCTTCCTTTCCCAAAGGAAAAAAATCAGGATGCATACGGCTGTGTCAGACAGCACCCACGAATCGCTTCACATTCGATTTTCCCATCAAATTCACAGGCACGTACGGCATGTCATTATTCCACTTCCTAATGGTCTGTGTGGTGGCAAGCATATGTAGGACGTGTCTCCATGCCCTTGGCAGTCCTGAGCCTTCAAAACTGTCTTTCTGGACTCTCAGAGAGTCTTTCCAGCAGCTTCAGCCCGCCTTGCCCTCCCCCAAGGCCTGCTACTGTCTGCACCAGGTATCTGCTCATCTGGAATATACGTAAGCCAGTAACTCATCTCTTCGGAGAATAGTCTCTGCCCCCCCCCCATGAAGGGGCCCGGGTGCTGGGTTCAAGGTCAAAGAGGACACTGTCTTGAGCTCCCCCTGGGTGCCACTTCAAGCAGCAGGACTTTGGAAAAGGGGTCACTGTGCTTCTAAGGAGACTCAATCTCCTCATCTATAAAATGGGATGGTAACACAGGCTCACACCTTGCCAGGTCAAGCGCCGACTTCAAGATCAAGAATGGTGGGGAGGACTGTGGAGGTACCGGAGAAAGAGCAGCCAGGCCGGTGGAGCCCAGCTGAGGTGATTTAGCAACCAGGAGGAGAACAGTTGGGCGCTGCAGGGCTGAGAGGGAGAGAGTCATCTAGCCAGAGATGAAGTGCAGGGCACCGAGTGCAGGGCGCCCCAACACTTGCAAGCAGCATTTATCCAAGAAGGGCCAAGAGCGAGGGTGACAGCCACAGCCAGCTACACATTGGGCACCGCGCAGACGAGCAGAAGTGCCTGTTCTGGCCCCCGCTGGACTGGATTTGCTCTCCCTCTGGTTCAGTATAGCTGGAACTAGACCACAGGACATCTGGCCCGCTCAGCACAGGATCCTCTCATCTCTGACCCTTGTAGACTCGAAAGAGATGCCTTCCCTCACCGGCAGGGGGTTGTAAGTATATTTTTTCACATGCACGTGGGTCTGCATCTGGGGGCACACGTGCATGAATTGGGCACTCACATGTGTGGGTGTGTGGGTGTCGAAGGCCACACACCTCCGAAGCTTCCCCTTGAGGCCTGGGCCTTTCTCTGCACATGCCTCCCCTCCCAAGAGGCTGGTGTTCACTTCTTCCGAGCCTCAGCCCAATGAACAGGGCCTCACCTGCCGCAGGTATGGGGACTCGGCTTCCACGGGGAAGAACTCAGACCGGGCTTGACCAGCGTGAGCCCCTGGCACAGCGGAGTGCAAAGCCGCTCATAGGAGGATGGGCGTGTTGACTTGCACAACACATACTTGTCTCTGCCGTGTTCCCCACCCACCCCTGAGCCTGCGGAAGACTCTCAATTTATCGGAGGGCCCAGATTGGCAGCGGGCCGGCGCAGTCACAGCAGCCCAATATAGACTTGCAATTATCTTTTAATTTCACTCCTGTCTTCATTTGTTCATTTCAGTTTTTCCAAACAGAGACTGGGAAAAAAAAAAAAAAAAAAAAAAAAGCTGTGATTTGTGGAGTCTGAAGTCAGCCGAGGGCCCTGTCGTCTCCACCTGCAGCTGGAATAAGACCCAGGGCGTCTCACAAGGAAGATGCTGCCTTTCCAGACCCCAAGGCCCCTGTTCTTCTCACCCACTGTCATTTCTTTTTTTCCCTAGATCCAGCACTAGAGGCCACTCTGATTTGGGAAAGACAACCCAATCCCGAGGTTAGCTAGTTTCTGACTCACCCAGGGTTAGATTTTCCGTATGCAAACCAAGCAATCCAGAATGCACGTGCCAACCACCTCCTTCTCTAACCCTCTGGGCAAGTGTGGGCCCACCAGGCCCAGGTGCCAGGCAAGTAAAGATAGGCCAGGTTCCTAAAATTATTCACACTCCCTAAGCCTACACCTTCTAGCCCTGCATCTCCCATTCCTCCTGCCTCTCCCAGTCCTCCTCACAGATGGCAATAAAGACCCTCACCCTTGCTTCCCCCTCACTGCCTCTGCCTCCCCAGGGGTCCCGCATGGCACCCGGTGCCCTCTCCTTTCAGGAGCTGTAACCAGCTTCTGAGTTGCAGTCACCTCAGCATCTGTCTGTCTGTGAGTATCTGAATTACAATAAATCCACATCTGTAAGCAATGCCCTTGGTGGGCGGCAGAGAACTAGAAAGGAAGGTGGGCTTGCTAAGGAAGGCTTACCCTACACTCATTTCACAGGTATCACTTCTGTCCTAAAACAAAGGACGGTCACAGGAGGTGCCACACCAGGGCCTCCTGCACACCTGTCCTGTACTCAACCCTCAAGCCCCAGTCTGGAAATCTCTGTGCTTTGTCACGGCTCTGAGAGTCTCCTGGGCTCCTCTTCTTGGATATTTCTCCTTCTCGATTCCTCTGTCCCTTCCATGTCAAATGCCTCCCTCACTGGCCCGTGCAAGCATGGTTCATGGGCTCTCTTTCTGCCCCTCCACCTTCTCCTTGCTCAGCTCCTACCCCAGCTAAGCCACAGTCTCCATGGGTAGCAGCCACAACTGTCCCTTCAACCCAGTGACTACACCCTAACATGCAGCCTGGTTATGGGGGACACTTGTTCAGTCTATGCCTCGCCCTCCCTTATCCCATTCTAAATGTTTTCTGGAATTTTTATGCTCAGAATTTGATAAATCACCTCATTAATCTCTCCAATGGGAGACATCATGACTTGATCCACTGTTAGAAAGAGGCCCCAAATTTTGGAGGCCCCGCTTTTCCATCACTGACCAAAAGGCCAAGTCATAATGTCAGATAAACATAGGTCTGCAAAGCTCTGGAATCTTCAAAGGAGGACTGAGTCCCCATTTACCAGCAACCTGAGAGGACATCAGAGATCCCATTGCCACTGCCAAAAAGTGCGGGTGACCATCTATCCCTCCCTAAAGGAGCTGAGGCCTCAAGTGCCATTCTTCCAGGTCCCCCCAAATGAAGACCCAGGCTACATTGGCTGTTGTTCTGCTACACAGTCCCCTCTATGTTTGGGGGTTCACAGGTAAGCCCAGGCCAGGCTCCAGCAGAAGACATGCTATGCCTGGGGCACTTGGTGACAGCAGATGAGCTGAAAGTTGGAAGAGGTGCAGGGAGGGAAAGAGGTCTGTTGAAGAAAACGCTGATTTGGGAGGATAGGGGACAGCATGGCTTTTGATCTGACTCTGATGGGCCAGAAGGACATCCACCAGCAAACCGAAGGAGACCTGGCCTGCTGAGAGGGAGCCTTGGCCTTGGCCCAAAGGTGGCAAAACCGGGCATGCTGCATGGTGATCTAGAGACAAATTCAATGGGGTAAACTGAGGCTGGTGCATAGAAGGCGGTAAGCACTTGCAACAGGAATCAGGATTTTCTTCCAAAGTCAAAAACTTCAGCACCAAATTCCTCCTAGATCCCCAGCGCAGTGTTTACTTTGTCTGTTTAACTAGGAGACAGTATTAAAGATGGATATCGAGCAGGTCACTGCCTGAACACTCAGCTGCTCTAGACCATGGGTGGATCAGGCAGGGTGGGCCTGGGACCCTCGCTTGGTGGGGTTCCTCCCTTGACTTTCCCTGCTAGCCTTAGTAAGCAATGAGAGCTTGAGACCCCTTCACTGGCCACTGGGCACCCTTAGAGGACCTTGGTGAGGACTTGGGCTGGGAAGGAGCAGAATAAGATCTGGACTTCAGATGGCCCAGGTGATAACGAGTCATACCAGTGAAGTATTAATAGCAGTGGGTGTGTGAGGACGAGGAGGAGGAGGAGGAGGAGGGAGTCGAGACACTAATATTTACTGAGGCTTTGTGACACTGCCAACAGGCACAACTGGTAAGTGGCAAAGCCCTGTACTCTGGATCCAGGGTCCACAGCACTGTGGTATAGAGGCTGGGTGTAGTCAAGGGGTACAGGCCCTCCCCCAGCCAGTCACCATGGAAGGGAAGAGGTTGTGTCCTGCTCCTACGGGAGCTAACTCGATGTCCTTTCTCCACCCACATCTCAGCAAAAACCAGCCAAGCAGGAAAAGAGGGCAGAGGTGGTCAAGAACGGGTCAGGTGGTTTGGCTGTAGGCCCTGGCTCCCGCCTCCCTGCTGCGTCCTTGCTTGACCAGTTAAATGCTGACCACCCCCCCAACACAAGGACAGGACCCATCCCCCACCACACCTAACCTGGATCCACCTGCTGCCTGGTGAGCCACACCCAAGCTGCAATTGCAGGGATTTGCAAAAGAGAAAACAAAGCAGACACTTTCGGACTAACCAACCCAAAGTCTTTCCTGGCAGAAGGTGACTGTCTGGTTAAAAAGCTTCCTCCTTCTTCGAATACTGGCTGGACATTTGTAAGCTCCCCCAGCTGCAGGAACAGGTTGTGGCCTCAGGTGGCTGATCTGGGGCTGTTTCTAGGCAGACTCCGCCCCACTCCCAGAGGAGGACCCACGGAGGCTAACCACTGAGGTCTGCCATCCCTGGCCACAGTGGCTACTCTGTGCCAACTCCAAGTCACCTTTGCTCCAACTCTGCAGCTGGCTGGCCCCAGCCTGTCCAGGACACCCTCCCACTTGGCCCAGCAGGATCCAGGAACTGGTCCCCATTGGGCAATCATTAATCGGATTTTTGACATTCCTGGGCCCGGGTCAGCCTGAGAAGCATGTTCCCTAGAGGAGCAGAGGTCCAGGACTGGCATTTGGACATGCAGCTGACGGGCAAGGTAGTGCTGTCTGCCGTTGTGCTGCTCCTGGTGTCAGCGGCCTACGGACTGTACAAGTCCAGGCCTGCCCGGGCACCACAGAAGGGTGGGAACCCCAAGACCAAAGCTGAGAAGGAAACAGAGGGCTCAGGGCAGCCTGCTGTCCAAAGTGGTTCTCCAGCAACACTCCAGAGGCGGCCGAGACGTCAGAGGGCCAGCCACGGGGCTGGAGCACCAGTGGGCTGCAGCTCAGGGGACCCAGGAGGCCCCTGTATCCTGGCCCCAGGAGCCTCTTGCAGACACAGGAAGCCCCCAAGTGAAGACGGGCAATGCTCGGGCTCCGAGCAGGTGCCTCGGTGCTGCTGTGGACAGGAAGCCGGAACAGCTGTTGGCGGTAAGCCCACCCCTCCCTGCAGCTCTTCAGCTGAACTTACCGTAGCAGTGGACGGCAGCTGTGTGGGTGGCGAACCTGCTGCATGGCCAGACAGTGGGCCTGCAGAGCAGCCAGGGCTGGGGGAGCTGGGGCCCAGGCATACCCGGGTGGCCCCCACGGAAGGCAGCAGTGACATGAACCAGAACTGGGTTTTCAGCCACGTGACAGAGGTGAACAGAGAAGAGACCCGGACACTCCAGGCTACCTCAGACATGGGCCTGGCCATGCAACAACAGGAGGGAGCCACCAATGCCTTCTATACCTTCTCATCCATGGCCCGGGTCCGAATGGAAGAGAACTTCATACAGAAGGCGGAGGGACTGGGACCTCAGCTGAAGGGCAAAGTATATGACTACTACGTGGAATCCACTTCCCAGGCTACATCCAAGCGGGCCTCTGGGACAGCAGCTCTGGCTGAACCTCCCTCCCCTAGGCCAGCACCAGAGCCCCTGGGAACAGGGGCATCCTCCAGAGGCCAAGCTGGTGACACAGAAGATGGAGCCAGAGCAGCGGTCTCCCCACAGTCACCCTCAGCACGTGGCTTCAGCAGGAAGGAAAGTCTCCTGCAGATCGCGGAGAACCCAGAACTCCAGCTCCAGCCCGACAGTTTTGGGGCACCTGCTCCAACCCACCCAGACCAGCAAATCCTGCCCAGTCCATCCGGGTGCAGCAGGGAACCCCACGTACAGCTGGAGGACAGGACCAATGTCTTCCACATCCCCCTGAGCCCCGCTTCCACCCTGGACATCTGCCTGGATCTGGGCAATTGCTACGAGGTGCTGACCTTGGCCAAGAAGCAGGACCTGGAAGCCCTCAAGGAGGCGGCCTACAAGGTGATGAGTGACAACTACCTGCAGGTGCTCCGCAGCCCGGACATCTATGGGTGCCTGAGTGGTGCAGAACGGGAGCTGATCCTCCAGCGACGGCTTCTTGGCCGAAAGTGCCTGGTGGTCGCGGACATGTACCCTCAGGAGGACTGTGGCCGCCTCTGTTGCTATGACGATGAGCAAGATGCCTGGTACCCATTGGCCCAGCTGCCACCTGAGGCTGTGTCCCGCGGATGTGCCGCCTGCAGCCTCTTCAATTATCTCTTCGTGGTGTCTGGCTGCCAGGGGCCTGGGCACCAGCCCTCTAACCGCGTCTTCTGCTACAACCCCCTGACAGGGATCTGGAGTGAGGTTAGTTCTCTGAACCAGGCCCGGCCTCACTGCCAGCTGGTAGCGCTGGATGGCCACCTGTACGCCATTGGGGGAGAGTGTCTGAACACCGTGGAGCGTTACGACCCTCGCCTGGACCACTGGACCTTCGCCCCGCCTCTCCCCAACGACACGTTTGCCCTGGCGCACACGGCCACGGTGTGTGCCGACGAGATCTTTGTCACAGGCGGCACGCTGCGCTACCTGCTGCTCCGTTTCTCCGCCCAGGATCAGCGCTGGTGGGCCAGCCCCACAGGCGGCAGCAAGGACCGCACGGCCGAGATGGTGGCCGTCAATGGCTTCCTGTACCGCTTTGACCTGAACCGGAGCCTGGGCATCAGCGTGTACCGCTGCAGAGCCAGCACGCGGCTCTGGTACGAGTGCGCCACCTTCCGGACGCCTTACCCGGACGCCTTCCAGTGCGTCGTGGTGGACACCCGCATCTACTGCGTGGGGCGCCACCGCACGCTCTGCTTCTTGGCTGACCACGTCTCACCCAGGTTTGTGCCCAAGGAGCTTCAGCACTTCCCCTCCCCCCAGGGCACCCTCCTGCCCACTGTCCTGACCCTGCCTGGCCCCACAGTGCTGCAGACCAGGGTCTAGTACCCAATCTGCGGGCTCCCCATGACAACCAGAAGGCAGAGCCCCACCCCTGCGTATTGCTCCAGGAACGCAGAAATTTAGCCATAAAGAGAAGAATTCTAACCCCATCTCCTGTGGCTTTAGGATCTCAGACGTGTTCTTCTGCTCTGCGGGCTGCTGAGATCTGCTTCACAGAAATAGTAAAGCTAGGGATCAGCTTTCCAAGGCAGAAAGCATTGCATCTGCAGGGATGACCACCTTGCTCTAGATCTGAAGTCTTGGGGCCTACACCAGGACATCCTCAAAGCTTAGAGCAATGCCTTATCCAACCACAGCTCTAGGTACCCTCAGAGGACCCCTCAAGCTATTCCCTCTGGATATGGGCTGGGCCCAGTGAGCCTTCCATGCCTCTTCTTAAACATGAGTCACTGGACCCACGCTTTAACGTACCCAGAAGCACTGGGGTACAGGTAGGAACATTCAAAGGAAGTGGTTTGAGCAGAACTGGAAAGAGCTGGGGCTTCCGCAGAAGGAGAGAGGGTTGGAGCTGTTGACCGGCTGAAGTTGAAAGTGCCCACCAGTCGCTCTTGTCTGCAGAGTAAATTTGTCCAGCCCCATTTTTTTTTTTTTTCTTGTTCACTGGAACTCTGTTCCCTGGGAGGAAGGAGAAACCGGCCATCTTCCCATAGAGATTTACTCACAATAGGATGGATTCTGTAAACTATGAAGTCTCAGGAAGGGAGGACCTGGTGGGACCCAAGACCACCTTCTTCCCGGTCCCCTACCCACATACACTGCTCCATGACCCTAGCATTCTTGCCCTAGACCTCAGGATCCTTTCAGGTGACCAGCCTCTGTCTAGAAGCAAGGAAGCCATTCCCTGTCAGCTGGGGAAAGGGCATAGCAGGACTGGATCCCAGTGCAGCATGGGGTCACCCCATTAGGCCCCCAAGTCAAGGGAAGACCAGGGAGGGGCTGATCCATCATATGGCTGTAGCACTGGACGACTCCACTGGAGCATCCAGGGACTCCTTTCACATCAGGTTTGGTAAATTCTGCAGTGGAGGAGACCAGCCTCAGGAAGGTATGCATTCTTCCTGGAAGGAAGGGAGCAGGGTAGGTCCATTCTACCCCCATATCCCTTATTCTCTCTGCAAGAGGCAAAGATCTTGACCTCAACCTGAAGCAGAGACATGGCACAGGGCCTGGCATAGGAGAAGATAGCAATGCTTTGGACCTCAGTGTTCCTGCAGATGCTGGGCCCGGGCTGGGATCTTTGGAGAAGAAGCAGAATTAGAGCACAGCATGAGAAAGTTGTTGGTATGGAGATGAAAAGAGAGCTCTTATTGGACCACACAAGGCCGCTGTCCCAAGTCTAGGGCATGGGAAGACGAGACAGCTAAATTTATTCCTAGATTAGATGCTGGGAAGGAAAGCCAGCTGGGACCATGGCTGGCCCCAGGGAGAGAAACACTCAGGCGTGGGCCTTCGAGGATGGGGCAGGAAGGATGCTGTCAGTGATGAGAGGCAAAGGAGACACTGACATTTTGATCCCAGGTGGGAGCGGGTGAGCTTGGAGGCCAAGTCCGTCTGGAAGTTGGAGCAGCTGAACCCAGGCCCTGGTGAGGAGCAGGTGAAGAAAAAGATGGATAAAGTGCAGGAAAGTTTCCAGACCCAGGAAGGACAAAAGACCACCCGAGGGACACATTTGGAAGCACACTGCATGCCTTTGGTGGGGACCAGGGAGATAATTGCCAGGGGAAGGCAGCATTTGTTCCAGCTCCCAGTTAGGATGGTCATAATGAAGGGGAAACCTGAAACCAGGCTGGCTTAGATGAGAGGTACGAAATACAGCTAATCCACCTCTCTTCTAGTCCCATGGCAGGCATCACTAATTGATGCCCTATCTTTTCCAGAAGAGCCCTTATGATGGCTTCAAACTATTCCCATCCAATGTTCCAGCAGTCCCAGTCCCAAGAGATCAGAGCTGGTGTACTCAGCACCACTGATCTGGGTCTCTGGAGCTAGGTTTAGGAATGGAGATGTTCAGGACATCATGGTGAAGCAAGGTAGCTCTGGGAACCTAAGATGATCCTCCGGGGGCATAATGCCAGGATCCACTCACTCACTGGTAAAACAAGCATGTATGGACTATTGGGTCAGGCACTGTTCTAGGGACTGGTGACATCAGCAGATCTCTGCCTAGTGGAGGGAAATGAGCAATTTTATAAAACAAACATAGCAAAGAATGCTTGGAGCCCGGGTCGCATGAATGCTAAGGGGAAAGGCTGAGGGAAGGGACGGCTCTTTCCAACTGTGTGATCAGCCTCCTCGATGGGGTAGAATGTGAGTGGGGACCCCAGTGGAAACCTGGAAGATGCACAAGCCGGCAAGGGGGAGGCCCTCTCTCCTGCTCCATGTTGGGGTAAAGGAGAGGCCCCGCTATTCTGAAGGTGCCTTGGTACAAGGGAAAGAATTCGACCCCACCAACACTTACAAAACGGACCTCTGGCACGGAACAAGCTGCATCCCCTAAGAGAGAAGCAGAGGTTGTACATTTAGGGGTGACAGCCGACAGAGCACCAGGACCCTGCAGGTGCCACACCCCGTGTGCAACTGGGTAGCAGTATGAGGGTGTCTTTTCCTAGGATGAGTCTAGGATTTCCAGCTGGCCTTGTTTAATAGCCTAAGGTCTCTTACCGTACTCTTACCAGAGCCACAGTTGGCGTCTTGGAGAAGGGTGACCTCTATCACTTGGCTTTCTGTGGATCAACTGTCTTGCGTTTCTAATAGGCGCTCTTTCTTCTTTAGGAAAACAAAAATAATTAAGTCTGAATTGCCTTCGAATTTAAGCCAGCCTTGCCTGGTATAGAAAAGAAAATTGGAAAATAGAGAAAAGTATATTAAAGAAAAAGAAAAAAAAAACTCTTCATTTTTGCCACCCAAAGACGTCCCCTCCCGTGGCGTGAGTCCCTCCCCCTTCTTCTGGGCGGCTTTTGTTCAGCTCGATTTTTGCATAGGTGTGATTATGCTGAGTGTACAGTTCGGCTGCTTCCTTTCTTCACGTAGCATTTTAGAATAAGCATTTTCCTGTGTTATTACAAACCCTCGGTAAACATCATTTCGATAGTTGCACAATATTCTGCCGAGAGAATGTATCACGGTTTATTTAAGCATCCTCCTTCTCCTCCCCCCACCCCCTTTGGGCCTGTGGATATTTTTCCCGGTTGGTTTCTTTTTGTATCATAAATAAAATGTCCTTTGTTTTCTTGTCTCCTTTGTGGGATTTCTATCAATATTTACAAGAAAAGCCCAGCGTAGGTCCTGTCTGGAAGAACAGCATCGCTGAAACAAACACAGAAGCCAGAGCAGCATTTGCCTAGAGCCGGGGCTGTGGCCAGGTGCAGGGAGTTCTTTTCCCTTACAAATGGGGAGTAGCTGATAGGTTTGGGCTCTTGTGTAAATTGCTAAAATCATCATGGTGATAATCTTATATGGCCGATGCCCTTAAAACAAAGGCCCTTGTTCCCAGGACCACCTCCCTCTTCTTCTCCAACTTAGCCCAAGACATAATTTCCTTTCACCCTTCCTGCCGCCTCAGGGAAGACCCCCAACCAGCTCCCTCAGTTATATCTAAACATCCCCTCCAAACCCCACCCCTGGCAAAGGCCATAAAAGCCTCAGCCTCCCTTTACCTAGTCCAGAAAATTCCTTGACCTCCCTCAAAGAAAATAAAGCCCCTTTCCCTTTTTCCTTCTGCCTGTCGCTCTGCTGCACTATTTGCCTGAAAAACACCTCTCAGTAGCCACCCCACAGGGCCTGGGAGAACCAGCCTGTGTCTTAGTGGCTCTGCCCGCCTGTGTCATCCTTACCTGGAGGAGCTTGGTGGCCCCATCCCCCTCCTCCCCCAGAAGTCTCCTGAAGCTGTGGCTGCAGCCAGCAGTGGTGCCCTAGGCAGGTGCAAGGCTGTGGGCAGAAGCAGGAAGATGAAACAGTTGGAAGGAGACGCCTCCGGGGAGCCGGGAGCAGGCAAGGAAGGAAACCTCTACAAATAGCTTCTAGCCTGTGGTCGTTCAAAGGGTGGGATGCGGGTCAAAATAAAACAAAAATGAAAAGCCACAGTGGAATCTCGCTTGTCTTTTTTGTGTGCAAGGGAGAGGTGGAGACATGGATTTTTGTACCAATAACAGCAGTGCTCTCAGCACCAGGCAGTAGGCAGACCACTGGAGAGGAGGTGAGCAGGTGTCCCGCGCTGAGTCTGCAGAGCCCTGGGGCCGGCAAGGGCCACTCACCCTCATGGTACAGAGAGAAATGGACCAGGCTCTGCCCAAGTTCAACATGACTGCTCAATACCTATTGAGTTAAATGATTATTAATAATTATAACACCAGCCTTTGTATCTCTCAAATCCTAGAGGACAGAAATGTAATCATGGTTAATCCATTTATTGACTCTCAGGGCTCATAGCTTTCTAGTCATACAAGCTCATTAGTTTTAAACTAATTTTTATTTTTTACTTTGAGACAGAGTCTTGATAAATGGCCCAGGCTGGGCTTAAGCTTTCAATGCTTTTATTTCTTCAGCCTCCCAAGGCACTGGGATTACAGATGTATGCCACCATGCTAGATTGATTTTTCTTTTTTTAAGAGACAAAGTCTCACTATGTTGCCTGGGCTGGCCTCTAAGTCCTGGGTCCTCCTGCCTCAAACTCTTGAGTAGCTGGAGCTATAATCCCATGCCGCCATTCTTGTTTTCTGTTGTTGTCTCATTTTATACTCATGACAACCAAGGTAGAGAGCAAAACTGGCCAGATTCCCCGCTTCCCATCAACCTCTCTGCTGCTGGCATCTGGTCATGTGACTTGCTCTGGTACTCTGGAGAAGTTGCACACTTGATGTAGCAGAAGGTTCTGTCTTTCATGGTTCTTGAAAACCCTGAGATTGCCACCACGGGGACAAGCCCAGGCTGACCTCTGGACAATGACAGCTGTATGGCCCAGTCACTCAATTAGAAGCTAGCCAAGCATCTGACCAGTGAATGAGACCCTACATCACCCACCGACCACAGGACCCCCACCAAACCCAACCAAGGCCGGCAGAAGATGCGCCTAGCTGAACCCAGCCCGAACCTCTGATCCACAGATGCCTGAGAGGAACAGGTGGCTGTGGCCTCAAACCACGGAACCTGGGGTAGTTTGCAGCATAGCCACCTCAGGAGCAAGTGGTCAACCATCCTATGGGGTATGCTCTAGGGTCACAGTCCCAAAGCTGAAGAATCTAGAGCCCCAGAAAACAAAACAGTCTTCCCAGGGTCACACAACTGCAAAGAAGCCAAGCTGGGAAGCTGCACCAGGTCTACCCACCTGCAATCTCTTCGTTCTTCATCAGTCAGCCGCAGGTTCCAGCTCTATTCTACCCACAAAGTAGAATAGAGGGATTGGGGTCTCACCCGGGGGCAGCTATGAGGCCTGGCTTCAAGCCTCTGTCTTCCCCAAGATCCAGGGACCACTGGACATAGGGGGACAGATAGGAGACAGCTCGGAGAAGCATCCAGAAAGGTCAAAAGATCAGCTCCTTGAACTATCGCTGCTAACTCCTGCTGAGCGGCAGGCTCTTCTGCAGACACTTCATTTGCAGTAATTCGTTTAATTCCTGAAACAAACCTGTTTGCTAGACAGCCACTATTTCACAGGAGGGGAAACGAAGGCACAAAGCTTAACCTGCCCATGTTCACATAGCCAGGAAGTGATAGAGGACACAAGGGCAGAGCTGCTCCCCAGTGTCAGGAGTGGTGAAGCAGCTGCGAGAACGGGTGGCTTTGCTTGTCTCCCTTTGTGAGTTGCGGGGTCCAGGCTCCATGTAGACACCCTGTGAGTGGGGGCCTTGGTTATCTGTCCCATTCAATGTTGTGTACCTTGGTGTCTCCAGTGTCCAATGCAGGATCTGACGCAGGGCAGGAGCTCAGTGACACCTTATTGGAAGAAAGAATCAAGGTGATAAGTGTCACTCTTGAGTGTGTCCAGCTTCCAGGCTGACCAGACCTCTCTTTGTGGTCAGGACCCTGACTTCCTGCTGATGCCTGGTGGTGGGGGCCTAGAGCATCTTGGAGTGGTATCCCTGGCACTGAGGTTAGAAGTGTAAAATCCTGAGGTCACTTGCTGCAAGTCACAGCCTTTGTCACTGTGGGGCCAACTTCAAATCTATTCTCAACCCATCTCACAGATGGCATAAGGAAGCTTCAGTGTTCTTGCAGTGTTCTGAATATATCCTCTAAGGATGCAGAAACACAGCCTGTGGCAGCCCCTGGGGACCCCTCTCCTCGATTCTGTTACCCACATGACACTTCAGCCTCTGTCCTCAGGCCAGCTGGCCTTAGTGGTCCCTATAGTGGTCCCCAGTAGTGGCCACAGGTTTGCCTCTGTCCTTGGTCCCCTTCAAAGTCTGTTACATAGCAGATCTGAGGGAGTCAGCAGAGCTGTGTGCTGGTTCTATCATAGCCAGGGTTCACAAAGAGAACAAATGTAGGACACATAGAACAAATGTAGGACACATAATTATAAGAATTATTCTATAATAGCCACCCAAACAGTCATATACACAAAGAGTGCAGGAAATCTGTCCACATACTAAAGACCAAAGAATCCAGCTAAGGACTGGCTCCCCAGTAGTGTCCTGCATGAATCCAGCTGAAGACCTACAGCTCATGACAATGCCCCCCACGAGTCCAACTGAAGGGCTAGAGCCCACAACAATGCCTCACATAGGTCTATTTCAAGGATCTGCACTGGGAAGGTTCAAAGGTCAGTGGTGGAAGCAAGAAAGTCTGTGCCAGTGGGATGCAACATCTGTGTGAGTGGACTGAGGGATCTGCACTGGAGCTAAGAAGCGATGCTTAAGGTAAGCACCAGAGCTCCGCACAGCCCTCCCCAGCGGCAAGGGCCAGAGCCCTTCCAATGATGAGAACAGTCAAGTCCACTGGGAAAGCCAGCATGGCAAGCTCCTCCAGGAAAACCAACAGCTCCCTACAGCTTCTAAATATCTTCCTTTTCAGTTCTGCCTCTTATGCTGGCAGCAATAACCCTCAGGTGGGCCATCTACAACCAGCACTACGCAGGTTCAGTTCAGTTGGGTGTTACCAGTTGACCACCAGTTATCAATCCACCACAGGTTCCCATGTGGCCACGGGTAGCCATCCTGCCCTGCCACCGTCCCATGCACTGTGCAGCAGCTGCATCTCTGCCCTTTCACGTCTTCTTCCTGTTCTTCCACACTGCCCCCACCACAGTACAAGGGGTCAGGGACAATGGCCCCACTTTGCCCCCACTCCATGTCGCGGTGCTAACCTCAGCTCTGCTCCTGTCTCAGCAACTGCAGTCTACCCAGGAGTCCCCACGCTGCAGAAAGAGGCTCTGCCCATGCAATGGGCAGCCTGGCACAGCCTGGGGGTTCAGCATGACCTGGAGGAAATCCAAGCAGTGACAGGAAGATGCTGCTGGTGTATAAATACCCAGTTCCCTGAGCTCCACGAGAGACAGCTCTGATGTTCTTCACTGGCTTCCCAGATGGCCTTGTAAGACTGAGCCCATTTTCTCTGGTAATAGCGATTGCATGGTATAGTGTGTGTGTGTACGTGTGTGTGTGTGTGTGTGAGAGAGAGAGAGAGAGAGAGAGAGAGAGAGAGAGAGGGAATGAAACCCAGGGCCTTCATATTGAGCTGTATTCCCAACCCTTTTTTGAGACAGGCCCTCCCCATGTAGCTGAGTCATTCAGGTTGGGCTCAAATTTGTAATAATCCTGCCTCAGCCTCCCAGAAGAGTGCTGAGAATCTAGGTCTGGGCCATCACTCTGGGCTGGTGAAATCCTTTTCATAAAATCACATCCGACCTCCCTGTGGAGCCTCTTTTTGCTCTTCTGCCTTTCACAGACCCCAGGTGTACTCCCTCCTCCGGGACTTGACATCAGGAATACCAGCTGCCTCTCCCTAACTCTAGAGGGTTCCAAGCACCATTTGGATGGCTCTAGCATTATTTATCTTAAAAGAAAAGTCACTTTCATAGGACTAGCCTGGTAACACAATAAGAAAAACTGTGGGTCTGCATCAGGAGAATGAAAACACCACAC
>NDGN011450132.1:0-11437 GCA_002564285.1 Tympanoctomys barrerae
AGCAATACCATGGTGCTAACATGTGAGACATCCTGTGATTCTACTCAAGCTGTAGTTGCAGAGGCCCAGCTGAGGGGGTTAGCTTTCCATTCCCTTTCTATGAATCACCACACTGCTCTGAAAACACTAGACTCTTGGCTCCTCCCCCATCCCCTAAGAAAAGCACCCCTGAGAGCAGCACACTGTGCCATCGTCCTGGTGGTAACCTTGCATGTCGTGCTGGGGGGATGAGAGAGGGAATCTCAGAGCAATCGCTGCAGGAGGATCCCGGGGCTTTCCCAATGTTAGAGTGCATTTTCAGACATGGACACCTCTCCTTTGTGTTATGCCTTTCACAGTTTCATGAGACCCAACCTGCTGTGCTTTTATGTTACAGCAGAGAGGATTCAATAGGTTTTTCAGATGCTGTTATTGTAAGGAGGTGATTTAGGGCAACTCCTTTTACCTGTCTCCTATTGCTCACTTTGTTATGCAGATGCTGGTACTGGTACGTATCCTCAGGGATAGGTACAGATCTCTGACCTGCCTTAACTCAGGAGAGACATTATTATGTCTATACTTCCAGGGATGTGGAGGAGAAAAGAAAGAGTGCAGAGAAACCTCTCTGGACCTTCTTCCTAAACTTCCCAGTGATCTGCAGAGTCTGGGTGCATTTGAAGAAAGCTCCCCCGCTGCTGGGCACCAGATTAGTTATCTCAGCTGAACTCCTCTGCTTCCCTGAATGGTGCATGTTATGACCTGCGTCACGTGGGAAGGTCACTGTAAACTGCTGGCCATAATGCTTTGCCAGAGTCATGCTCCAGGCTGCTGCTGCTGAGAGTGCAAGCTGTCGCTGAGTCACATGGCACCTCATGTGCAGACTTCCTTCATCAAAGAAATACTCTCAGCAGATAGAAGCGGCAGCAGAAGCAGCTGGTGCCACTTGGTTTCTCACTTCTTCCTGGGAGATTTATGTTGTGGCTTGTATCACTGTGGGAGGCCAATTGTTGTACTGTTGACAGTAATAAGTTGCAAAGTCCTCAGCCTCCAGGTTCCTTATGGTGAGAGTGAAATCTGTCCCATATCCACTGCCACTGAACCTGGAGGACACTCCAGATTGCAAACTGTTTGCTTCATAGATCAAGCACTTTGGAGCTTTCCCTGGTTTCTGCTGATACCAGGCTAAATCATTAGTAATGCCTTGACTGGACTTGCAAGTCAAGGTGATTTGGTCTCCTATGGAGGCAGACTGGATGGATGGAGACTGGGTCAACTGGATGTCATATCTCATGCCTGGAGTTGGAAAAGGATACACACATACACACACACACACACAATTAATCATTTTACCAGAGAATTTCATTGAAGAAGGGCAACATTAACCACACTGAGCTGTGGAAATCCAGTGTTGTCTTTCCTTACCTGGTAGACAAAGCAGCAGGAGCCACAGCAGCTGGCAGGGAGCCTGCGTGTCCATGCTGTGTTCTGGTGTTCTGACTAGGTCTGACTTGGTCAGGGTGTAACTGGCTTGTTAAGAAGTCTTCAGGGCAGTGAGCTGTGCTCTGAGACATGCAAATCTTCAGGGGCTGGGGAGGGCTGGACAGAGTTGGGAGACTGGCTGATCTCAGGAACTCAGAACAGTCTTAGGGCCTTTTTAGATCCACGGTCTGATCAACGCTATTATTATTCGATTTATGAAAATGAGCTTTCCCAAGGGCCTACAGGATAAAAGCAGTCTTCCGTCAGTTATTCTACTGCTATCTTCCAGGTTCCTACATCTTTATCTGTTTCTATTGACTACAGAGTCTATCAGACTACAACTCACGAATTCACAGAAGTTTTTAGCCTCCTACCATCTGTTGCCTGTGATTCTTCTGTAGGCAGGAGGATTTTGCTATTGCTCTGATTCCTTGATTAGGTTTGTGTGCTCAGTTATTGGTAGTAATGTTGAGAAATGTGACCAAGTAGAAGGGACAGACATAAGAGCACATTTCATGATTTCTGAGGACGCATCTGGATACTCGGCCTTTCCCTATTGTGTCTTGTCCTCTCCATCCAAACTCTACTTTCCCCTAATTGGTTTAACTCTGTGTCTTACCCCTTTCCTGAAAGTCAGCCTCACCAGAGATTTTCTACCTTTGTAATTAAACTACCTCTTATACAAGGTCATCAAACATATCTATATAGAGACATAGATATACAGATATAAATATCTCATCATCCTATTATAATTTTCTTGCTTGTATTCGATGAACTTTATGTTTCATAAGAAAAATACTACTTATAATACTAATACTGAATGTATAAGAAATAAATTTATATTTTCTTTTCTCAGTGTAAAGTTTATAACTCTCTTTCTATCCAGTTTTTCAGATCCTTCAGGCCAGTCCTACCTAGACCTACATTTCTGTCGGCTCTCCTCAGCACCCGAGCATCTCAATAGGCTTGCATGGGGGCAACCACAGCTTGAGCCCACACTTCACAAGAGTCTCCTTATGAAAAGACCAAGACTGAATCACTCATGGTCTGCTTTGTCCACCACTGACATTTTCCCAACCCTACTTAAAAATGTTAACTGCTCACCTATCACCCTGCTAACCTGATTGAGAACTTCCTGATTGTTCTTCACTTGTCAAGTGAAGTAATTAAGATTAAAGTGATACACTCCTGGGAAAAAGTGCCCACATGAAGTAGCTTCACAAGAACTGTCACATTCCTAGAAAAGGAAAAAGACAATGTAAAGAATACAACACCTGTGTATCCTTGAGTGAATTAATATAAACTAAAATTGATTGTTCAAGAAAAAAATAAGCAAAGAAGATGATGTAATGGTGCCACAAAATCACTTAGCATGAGGAGCTTCTGGGAAATGAGCAGAACTCATGTATTAACAATGATGAAAGAGATAGTGATAGAGGGCAACGACACTCTCAACCGGCTAGGTATTTGGTTACATTTCATGTTCTTTAAAATCAAAGGATGAATTTTAGGAAAAATAGAGGCTAAGAGCAAAATACACTTATTGAGAGAAAGAAAGATTCTTTCCTAGAAAGAAAAGCCATCCCTAGTGTGTTGCCAAAGACCCTGCCTTTTCTAGGGATTTTTTTTTTTCAGAACCGGGGATTGAACTCAGGCCCTCGCGCTTGCCAGGGAAGCACTTATTTTCTAGGGATTTTTATAGAGAAAAACCATGACATGAGGCAGGTCCAGGGTGGGAAATATGGGAAACCACAAGGTGGGCATGATGTGGGACAACACTGTGGTCAACCAATAAGATTATGAGTATCGTTGCTCAGATAAAATGGATTAAATTCGGATGATATGGGGAAGCAAATCTTGTAGCAAGCAGGCATGAATACAGAACAAGAGTTTTCCTGCAGAGTGTTGGGTTAGTGGCTCTACTTGGCTTTTTACAATGATCTATACCTTCATATAATATCAAGCCCTGACATTTATCCTTAGGATGTATGTGGATATTTTTGTTTCATATTTTAACTTTAGGTTTGGCCCACAGCAGAGGTGCCCTCTCTCACACAGTTGCAAGGCGTCTCCTCCTGTGCACAGACCCTAGCAAGGGCCTGGCTCTGTCTATCTATATTTTTATCTTAGTTGCATATTGCAGTATTGTACCTGAGTACAAATTGTACTAAACTTCAGGACAAGTATCTAGTTGATGACAATCACTCATGGCGAAAATAAGCAAAGTATTCACAATTTATAATTTGTCTGCACTTTTCTGCCATTATATTTTCATAGTTTTGATCAATGTCTAGATGTTGCCCCCTTTTTTTTCAGGTTAGATTTCTTGTTTTGTTCTTTTCTCTGAGACAGGGTCTTCCTATGCTTTGCAGGCTGGCCTCTAACTCACGGCGATCCTCCTACCTCAACTTCCTGAGAGCTAGGAGTGCAGGTGTGAGCCCAGGCCCGACTGGACCTTAGTCTTGAAGCTGTCACACTCATAACTTCATCCTGATGAAAGTTGTCATAAGCAACAATAAGCAGATGAGAAAAAAATTGAAAATAATTGCACAAAACAAAACTGAAATTGAGCATTGTGGTGATTTGACTGTTGAGAATTATGCCGAGTGGGTACTTAAATAAGAGTCACTTGCTCCCGCTGCTCAACATGGAGAATGCCAGTAAGAAATATATCATATTCCTTTTGCTAAAAGTACATTTTTGAAAATAAATTCATTATGAAGTCCTTCTATGAGGCTTGGAGTTAAGTAAATATTGGTTTTTCTCATGAAAATGAAATAATAAAATTTTT
Organism: Tympanoctomys barrerae; assembly: GCA_002564285.1. Classification (NCBI taxonomy): domain Eukaryota; kingdom Metazoa; phylum Chordata; class Mammalia; order Rodentia; family Octodontidae; genus Tympanoctomys; species Tympanoctomys barrerae. Next base: position 4,250 of record NDGN011450132.1, read on the forward strand.
AAAAGTCTATCTCTTGATTCTTTTTTGTCCACAATTTATTGCTGCTCTGTAGCTAGACAAAGTACTACTGAGGTATTTTATTTGTCAAACAGAACTCTGACATGTTTTACACTATCTGGAGAATTAAAGAATAAACCTAATTCTGAACAAGGATCTCTACATGGGCATCTACAACTGCACTCTCAGCTGGTCCCTCCCCCCAGAGGTGGATAATGAGGCTACAGGTATCAGAATAACCTTCCCTCTGTCTGGGTGGAGCTCTCATTGTTATGTGTTTCTAAACTGCACCAGGGTCAACCAAAAAGGAATTTACACTGGTGATTTTTGTTATAGCTGCACGTCCTTTGCCTTGGCTGTTTATTCTGGGTTTGTGAAATTGGAATCCTGTGTGATATGCATGTGAAAAGAGCCAGAGGAGTGGGTTGTTTGTGTCCATTAAATTAAAGGTGACAGTTCTGGGGTAGAGAGTGATGCTACTGCAATCTGCCAGAGACTCACCAGCTTCTAGATGAGCTACTGTGACAGTTTCTTTAGTTCAAAACCCCCTGTACTTAGACAATTCTTGTTTGGAGTACGAGATATGGTCATATAAAATAGTGCATGTTGAAATTACAATTTTACAAAAATTATCCCAGTAGGAGGCACAGTGTGTGCTCCCCTCAAAACACTCCCCTTCGCTCTGAATGCAGTTATCCTGTTGTCTTGCCACTTTCAGAAGGAGTTCTGGGCATCTTTTGTGAGTGTCTACTTGTGGCTGCTTCTAAGTCCTTAACCAATCAAAAACTTTATAAGGATTTCTGTGAAATACCAACATTATAGTGTACACTCATTCAACGTATTCACCAAAAAATGGCACAGTGCCATACATGTCTCTTTTCTAAAGTCAAAGTGATCATGAAGCTAAACATCTTGAAATAATTCAAGGTATCAGAATAGGCACCTTCTGGCAACTAAAAGCGCTCATGGGAAAGGACTTTAGAACCCCTTCCTGTGTGGCAGTTAGGACGAGATAAGTGTGCAGTTGACTAACAGCCATCTGACCTTTGTTTTATTGTAAATGTAAACATTCACCAAATTTTCTTCATTTTGTATTTTTGAGACAGGGTCTTGCTATAAGTCCAGGCTGGCCTTGAACTACTGCTAATCCCCCTGCCTCCGTGCTGGGAGTACAGATGGGCACCGCTATGCTTGGCCCTCATCAAATTCTTGGGTCACACTTAGAGGGTTTCTCTTTTGCTCATGAGTTTCAAATGATGCCCCAATCCAGACTCCCTAAATAGAAGAGTCTTTTCTTTGTACCACAAGAGGCATTTCTACATCTCGTTCTGAGGCTGATGAAAGACTCAGAGTAACTCTTTGCCTCTCTCTACCAAAACATTCCAATGACTGAATGCCTTACTTCATCTAGGCAGTTTTATTGTAAATATAAGCATTCAGCACACTCACTGACAGCAAGCAGTGATAGCAGGACTGGCAGCAGGGGCAGCCCAGCCTCACACTTCTGCTTTATTCGGTGGTTTTCGCTATGGCTTGTATCACCGTGGGAGGTCTAGTATATTCCTGTAGGCAGTGATAAGTTGCCACATCTTCAATTTCTAGGCTGCTGATGGTGAGAGTGTACTCGGCCCCAGATCCACTGCCACTGAACCTTGATGGGACCCCTGATTGCACACTGGATGCAACATAGATCAGGAGCTCAGGGGCTTTCCCTGGTTTCTGCTGATACCAGGCTAATCCTTGCCTATGTCCTGACTGACCAGGCAATTAATGGTGACTCTGTCTCCTACAGATGCAGATAGGAATGTTGGTGACTGGGTCATGTTTGGCACATTTGGCACCTGGCATTGGGAACATAAAAGCGAATATACACACAATTAATGATGATATCAATGACATCTCTTGAAAGGTCACTGAACACAAACCACAGTTCATTGTGTAACCTCACAGTGTTGCCCTTCCTTACCTGGGAGCCAAAGCAACAGGAGCCCCAGGAGTTGAGCGAGGACCCTCATGTGCATGCTGTGTCCTGACTGGGACCGACTCCTGCTCTGCAAATGACTAACCTAATAAGCATCCTCAGGGCAGTGGGCTGTGTTCTGGGCACATGGAAATCAGCAAGGCTGGGTGGGGATGGACACCTGCAGGGCTGATCACCTCAGTAACTCTGCACAGCCCCAGGGACCCCAGATGGCCCTGATCAGGCTAGCGACCCAGAGAAGGTGCTTGTCAGTGGCAAGTGTTTTGTTGCAAGATACTTAGGGGACATCTGTGAACACTTGAAATTGGCCAGAGAACTACATGAATCAATCTATTCATACTTACATTGGGATCACCACTCAGAAGCACAATTTTTAAGGGAGAACCCATTGTGTATTCTTAGAGTGTAGAGCTCTCAATCCAATTTATTTTCAAATATTTTCAGGTGCTATACTGATTTCACTGTCCTGAGAATAAAATTCTTCTAGTATTTTCCAACTGGGGATTGAACTCAGATCCTTGCATTTGCCAGTCAAGCACTTATCCTAYTGAGCCATCTCCCCGGCCCCTTTTTCTTTCTTTCTTACCAGCAAAGCTTCATCCTTTTATTTCAAATCATCAATTTCTACTATAGTGTAATACTGTATTTTATTTTTAAATATTTTCTGAAATTGTATGTATTTATCTTTAAAATATGGAAATCATTCATTATTATTTTTGCTATGTTATCATCACCCTTCTGCATTATTTTATTTTCATTTTGAAACTATTTGTGATGATTTAATATGTAGGTTTTGACTGACCAACATTTTCGCAATAAAATCTTCAGACCTAACCTAAAAAATTCCTACTTATTAATAAAATTATAAACTTTTATTTTAAATATAACTTAATAAATCTCCACAGACCACTACTTGCCAGGCAGAGGCATCAACAAAGCAGAAGTCAATAACAATAACAATTGGTCTAAAAATCAAGATGAAAGTGACATGCAGGACTTAGGAAAGAAATGAACATAAAATCCAAAAGTTTCAAGGGAGAAGTGGCCTTTCAGCGACCAAGTGTTCTCCTTTCTCTTGTTCCCACTTAGATTTTCCAAACTCAGATGTCAACTGAGACTCTTCTTTTTCCACACAGAGGGTCCAGCTGAGCTGTGACTTGTGGGGAGACCTTCCAAGACTGGGGAGAGGCTGAGCCCTGCTAGGAGAGCTGGGCTCTGCTAGGAGAGTGGCACAGAACACTGCCTGCCCTGAACAGGAGAGAGACCTACGCTGAGAAGAGAGGCTGTGTGACAGAGGGGACAGAGAAAGAGTCTTGATTGCAACAAACTGATGCCCCTGTGTACAATAACCAAGGGGACTCTATGCTGAAAAATGGTATATTATTTTTTGTGCACCCACAAATGAGCCTTGATTATGAGGCTGTGATTTGGAAAGAACTTGACCCACAATGTGCTAAAGGCAAGGAGTGCGAGGCTGAGTTTCATTCAGCCTTCTTCCCATCATGCTGGCTGCTCAGAGGGCTGGTGAACTCCTCTTTCCTCCCTACTGCTCATGCCCTGGCTGGCTGAGGGGAGCTGAACGCATGGTGTCCTGACAACATCCTCTGGCTGGGAGAGGGAGCGGTTCACAGATCCACCTTCTTATGCACTTTCTGAATTTCAAAATTGAATTTGATCTTTCAGTTTCCCCTATGATGTCTACATAAGCTCTCTGGGTTTAGAAACATACTTGAAACATACTTGAAATAAAACTGAGGAGTGTGGGAGGGTATTAAACATATAATAATTATAGCACATTCCACAATCAGAGAGAGAAAGCCTTTCAATCTGGCATGGTTTCATTGAGTTGTATCAAAGAAAGGGAGAAAAACCTACTGAAAGATGACACATTGTAGCTGTCAAAATAGAACAAATAAAATGAGGCAGATAAAAGACAAAGCAAAACTGCACACTAAGGAATCTGCACCCACTTTATGTGTTTTTAAATGTATGTGTTGCTGTCTTCGCATCACTCCAATGCTACCAACTGACCATGCTCAGAGGCAGTGGGAGGACTACTTTCAATGCTATTATCTGAAGCCTAAACCTGGACCAAATGGTCCACTACTTTGATTCTTGGTGGCACACATAATGACTCCAGCCAAAGGCAGTGACCAGGCCGTGGGGATTTGCCTCTGCTTTGGAGGCACAATTGCTGGAAAAGTTGCGCCATGTGCTCAGGCTGCTCTGGTCCTTGCTGTATCAAGTGCATCAGGAAGAACTCAGAGAAGGGCAGGAGAAACCACAGACACAGAAAAGGGAAGTGAGTGTGCACATGCGTGAAGGAAACGCTGAAGCGCTGAAGCACAAAGCGTTGCCTCACCCTCAGCTGCAAGCCCGAGGAGCAGCTAAGGCCTCCCACTGCGGGCACTTGCAGGTTTTTGTATCAGGGTGAATCACTGTGGGAGGAAGATTATCATCGTGCTGACAGAAATAATAGGCAGCATCCTCACGTTTCAGGTCGTTAATTGTCAGGGTGAAATCTGTTCCATATCCACTGCCACTGAACCGGGAAGGGACGCCAGAGATAAGACCAGTGGCATATTTAATGAGGAGCTTAGGAGATTCTCCTGGTTTCTGTTGATACCAGTGCATATCGTCATCTATGTCTGTGCTGGCCCTGCAGGTGATGGTGGCTTGGTCTCCCACAGCCACTGGCAGGAGCGCTGGAGACTGTGTGTGGACAGTTTCTGCCAGCGAATCTGCTAACAGAGGAAACAGGAAAAAGTAAGTTACATGCATCCTATTTGGAGAACATGAAAACATTCATTTCTTCTGAATATGTAATATTTGTTGGAGATTCTGAGGATGTGAATCCATGAAGAAGAACAAATGTTTCTCTTACCAGAAATCCAGAGGAGGAAGAAACTGAGGAGCTGAGCCTGGGACACCATGACCTTGACTCTGACCTTCAAGTGAGAGTTGGCTTATCAAACAGTCAAAAACATGTATTATATGGCTTCAGAGGTATTGACAGGATAATATATGGGAGGAATATGCAAATTATAACATATATAGTGGGGGTGGAGAGGTGGTGCTGAAGTGGCAGGCAGTGAAGTTGTTCCCAGATTCATGCATGATTTCATCTTCACAGCTGTTCTGACACTCAAGTCTGCTGTAACCTAGCGGGCCGTGGCGGCTTCTCATTTATTTGCTTTCCTCTTCAGCCTGCAGGTTTCACTAGCACATCTTCTGCTGGTTTTCTTTTCTGTCCAACATGTGAGGACTAGACTCCATGAGATACACAGTCCTGTGCTGTCCCGCGTTGACCCTGGTAACCAGGACCCTATTGTGTCCATCGTGATGGAATCCAGACCTGAGAGACCCTCTTCATCCTCATCTCAGCCACGCTCTCAGGTCCTGACTTCGCAGCTCTAGTTTTAGTTCACAGTAGCACAAATACCACTTGCTGAATACTGACTGTGTTGAGCTAGAACCCTGAGCCCCAGGAATTTTTGGTGTATGCACACTTTACTTTGACAAGATTCAATTAACTTATTTACAGTGGACTGGGAACAATTACCTAGAGTTATTTTCTTTTTCATACATTTACTGCAGAATTTGAAAATGTAACTTCAGAATTGCAGCTGCACATTACAGTATATGATGAAAACGAGAAATTAGGTTAAGTGTACTTTTTGAAGGCAACACAAGTTTATTTAAATAAAAGAGTCTACTTAGAAAATGATGTCTTAAAAAGAGAGCAGTAGTGAAATCTTAAAGAACAAAAAATATGTAAGAAGAGACAATATATAGCTATATATACACACACAGAGATATACACATATAATACGTGTAGGTATGCCTTATGGTTGTATCAATATAATCAAATTAATACTATCTCTAAATTAATCTTTGTAAGCAAAAGTACCAAGGTTTCTCACCAAATGGGCCATAGGAGCAAATCACTGTACATAGAAAAAGTAGGAAAGGAAAACATCTATAATGAAGGTATCTCAACAATGGAAATGTGAAAAATAAAATAGGTAAAGGGTATTATTCAGTTATTCATACAAATATTAAAGCAAAGAGTGTGTGGAGAAAATGGACTTAACAGAGTTAAGTAACTTTTCTGTCGCATACTATTCAGTGAATTAATTTCACAAATTGCACCAAGTGATACCACATATTTGAAAATATGTTTAGCAATACCAATAACTTATATCATGAAATTGTTCATAAAATATAAACTTAGATGATTCATTGACCTCTCATCAAAAGCATCACAAAGGAAACCTGCATAGTTCACTCTTCATCAAAAGTACAGCGTCTAGGTCTAACGCAGGCTTCAGCAAAAGAGCGCAGCGATGAGTCGTACACTAGCTGACACTTCATGCAAGTCATATATTCCACAAAGAACTCATAGCCACAATGGTTAGAGAATGCTGAAAATCCAGTAATAAAACTCACCACATTCTTACCACCAAAACCAAAAATAGCACAAGTCAAACAAGAGTAAGTGCACAAAGAAACAATTCATCAAAGAAGGCCAAAAGAAGACATGAACACCTTTAAAAATGTTAAATATAATGAAACTTCAGAAAAGGCATATTAAATGTACACATGCCTCTCAGAGCCACTAACATTGGAAAACATAATGAAAGATTTACTGCTTATAAAAAATCCAGAAAAGTGCCTAGTCATACGTTGTTGATGGAGCTATAACATGATGCAGCAATTAAAAACAAAAATATAACCATTTTTTGATAATTGAAAGTGTATTTATACAATATTTCAGCAAAAGAATTCTTGGGCATGTGTTTTAGAGAAGGAATGCATATATTCACATGGAAATATATAGAATAGTTCATTGAAGTTTTATCTTTTCCACCTGGTATACTGCTCGCATGTTGCTCAGATAAAAAGGTTAAAAATTGTAGTGCACTGATGACTCAGCAATAGAAAGGGGCAAACTGTGAATAACTTGGATGAACTGCAAGGAAGTTATGTGAAGGGAAAACAAGCCAGTCTCAGAACGGTACTCAGCACTGTACGGGACCCTTCAGGAAGTTTTGCTGGGGTAAATGGTGGCATGCTGAAGGGTGTAAACAGTAACAGCAGGTAGTCCTGTGGGGCTGAAAGAGATGAGCATCTTGGCTATAATTATACTGATAGGTTTTAACGGTGTCACAGCAGAGAAACATGCAGAAGGAAAGGGGAAAGGGGCTTTA
>NDGN011450134.1:0-20957 GCA_002564285.1 Tympanoctomys barrerae
AACATTAATTTACTTTTGTGAATTTATCTAATCTAGTGAGCACATTTCGAAGACTAAAAGAATTACAAGGACACATTTTTGTCTACATTGCAACACAAGTGACTCAAAGAACTAACATTCAAATTAATACTATCTTTATATGATAAAGGTGAAGTAACTAAGAGATAGCTAATAGCAATATATGTTTAAACATAGTTTACCAACATAAGTACATAAGAATCAACATTAAATGTGATAGAATCACTTAAGATAATTATTCTTCCCATAAAATTATTTTTCCATAGATTATTTTCTCATATTACCTCATGCTTTTTTTGTCCTTTTCCCCAGTTTTGCTGGATAATCTACTTTTTTTTTTGCTAAGGACCACTATATGACTATATACTTACTACTTAAAATTATTTAAATGGTGTTGTTTACAACATAATTAAATTTTTTTTCTCAAAGTAAAAAATTCAATTTCAGTCAGTTCCAACTTATCCATAAAGCTTAAACAAATCAAAATTTATCCATATCTATGGAAGCTTGGACAAATTATTTAAATACCAAGTACTGCTTAGTTTCTTGAAGACCTTTAAATATTTGTATAAAAGAACAGTCTGGTGTAACACACAGAGCTGGAATTCTCAGCATGATTTTCAGTGTTGCTGTAGGCTTCTTGAAAATATGTGGCTAATACATGCTGTTGTGACATGCATCCTTAGTAGACGTGGTATCTTTAAATTTCACTGATAGTTTTATTTAAATTAAACTCATTGTTATCAATATCTGCAGATGTATGAGAAATATATTGTCTAAGTGATGCCATAAAGTGAAATGGAATAATAAAACAATGAAATGAAAGCAGGTTAATTAAAATGAAATCCCAGAAGATTCTTGGAGAGAATTTCTATTTCATATTGCAGGTCAAATTCTTCTCTTTCCTCTGTTTTCTGTATTTCCAAATTCTTAGTTTTTCAATTATATATAAAATTTTATAATAAATTTGAATGCAGAATTACATGTCAAATCATATTGACTCAAGTAGGCTTTAAATTTTTTATTTAACTTTTTTGTCTTTTAAGGAAGTATGTTTAAATCATTCAAAACATCACATTATGAAGACATGCAATCAACCCAGCCAAGCTGAAAAGAGGAATGAATTTACCTGAGAAATAAGAGTCAAAATGAAATATTTTGTGATATTTAAATTGAAAAATTATTTTTTATATTTTATCAAGCTCTCCAGTGCCTTCTTGGCAGCTCTGAATAAGTGATGAAATTATCATCCTTTCCCCCCCCCCCTGTTATCAACCGTGTAGACTGTGCAATTAATCTCTGGTGGCACAAGAGGTTTTTATCCCTTTAAAATTTTGAGATTTTTCCTAAGATTTTCATCCTCTGGGTGGTAGATCTTACAGTTTCCTATGAAGATAGTGTCTGTTATGAGGGAGAGTAAGATTAGAACCAGAATAATGACTTCTGTGGAGAATTCATGAATATGAAATTTTCTACCACATCCTTCATTCTATGTTGCAAAGTTTGAATCTATATTCATTGTTTCAGATTCTTGAAAGATGGCTTATAAACAACATAATTTTATTGAAATAATTCTAAACATCAACTGCTACAAAATATTTGGAAGATGTTTATTGTATGAGCGCCTTTATATTTAGGCCTTTCCTCTATGATAAATAAGAACTCCAACTCAATTATTGACAAGAAAAAATGCCAAAATATGTTTTCCACGGTCCTTTAAACTCAGCTATCAGGATTAGCTTGGAGATAATTTTAGTCAAACTTATTTCTAGACTCCCATTGGATATATAATGAGATCATTGCACCTTCACCACAGAAAAAGTGATTTTCTTCTTTTATTGACCATCTTTCTACTTGGGCAAGAAACTTCTCTGGGACAACTCCCTCAGTTCCTTCAAGCAGATCACCTCTAAAGAAATCCTGGCAACATTGCCTGGATCTGGAAGTCCCTGTTGGCTTTGTTTTCTAGGGAAACTTATCAGAAAGCAGATTCCTCTTTCCTTCGACACAAACCCAACATCCAAAACCCAGGCTAAACCTTGACATGGATTTCCTTCCTGCCTGGCTTGGGTCAGCTGGTCAGGACTGCTTCTGTCTTAAAAAGCCCAAAGGAAGCAGCCCATTCAAATCTAAGATCTGTAGACAGTAAAGCAAATGGTTTGTTTGACTCTGACCCTAGAATCCATTCTCTGACTCCAGTAGGTATGATTTCTGATATTCAATGTGAGCTTCTGAATAAAAATGAAATTTGATTTAATTGGTTTTACCAGTAGTGTCATCCTATGCTTTACTCTGTGTCTTTTTTTCCAGCAAGACTGTACAACAGAAATGTAGTGCTTGTAGGAACCTGAGATTCTCAACCTTATTCAGATACTCTCCCCAAAATGAAATGTGAACTTGTTAAAATAATAGTAATTGTGAATGGTACTATAGAGTGACTCTTTGGCATAGTTTTCATATATGCTGTTATCTATGCTATAACAATATTGATATTTAGGAATAAGGTGGGGCATAATGTAAAACAGGTACAAAAAATTATTTGCGTGAAATTTCTTTTTTTAATTAAATTTAACTTATTTTGAACAGTAAAAACAAAAGCAAAAACAAATAGCAGAAACAGATAGAAACAGGGTAACATACAGCAATACATATATTACAGATTTTCAAAACAAGAATAACAAGTTAACAATGGTTGTTACATTACCTATTTTTATCACCAAATCTATTGCTCAGATTAACAGATACAGTGGTATAAGATTGGACAAATAATTGAGTATCAACACTTACCCTCAGTCAACCATAATATCTTTTCTTGTCTTTTTTACTTTTTTATAAATTTATTTTAAAGAGAGTATAACAGTAATTAACAAAACATTAGAAACAGTACACATTTAGAAGTCCAAGATGTGAGATATTCACCCATGGCTTTTGTTTTACACATTGCTTTACTCAAGGTAGTTGCTTAGATTGCAGATATCAGCATACAGAGTTAGTGAAGGTTAAAATTCTGAACATTAGTTGCTGTTTATAAAAACTGATGGAAATTATTAGTACAATCATCACAGTCATTCTATATATATATACTTGTATGTTTTTTCCTGATCTTTTCTCTTTTCTCTCATCTTCATTGTTTAATCCTTATGTTCAGTTTCTGTTTTACCAGAACTATTATACCTTTCAGGTTTTATTTATTCTTTCAGGTTCTTACACTAGGGAGGCAATATGATATTTACACATGCGGGACTGATTTATTTCAGTATAGTGTCCACTTGCATGCACTTACCAACAAAGGCCTCAACTATAAAGACTCCTCAAAAAACTAGAACTGGACATCCCACCCAGCCCAGCTATTCTCCTTCTGGGTATTTTCCCAAAAGAACTGAAAACGTCATACCTTAATGAAATATGCGCACCATGTTTATGCAATTTGTTATAGCCAAATCTTGGAAGCAACCAAAATGTCCATCACCTGAGGAATAGATAAAAAATACATGGTACTTTTGTACAACAAGTATTACTCAGCAATAAAACAATATCTGATTATATAAGAAATTAAAAGGATACTATGAAATATAGACATATGCCAACATCCACAATGAATATATTTATTGTGTATTGCAAACATATAAATAAATGAATGAGGAAAAGTTAAAATAGGCTTAACCCTGAAAAACTTTATAGTTTTTGCTGATACTCACAGGTCTAGTCAAAGCTGATCCTTTCCAGTAAAACAACTTGTAAAGATCCCACCCAATGGGATTGCTCTATCCTCTACTCTGCCATAACATATAAAAAGTAGATGTGTTGGACAGTTAATATATGAGCCTTGTGACATTTCTTCCCTTTCTTTAGCAACATTTTCAAAATCATCATTTTCCTTTTATTTTTTTAATTGCAGCAAATATGTTGGAAAGTTTAGAAAGCATAAGTGTTTTAACAGTCCATAATTATATCAATAATAGTTCATCCATACTTAGTGCTTACTACATGCCAGATATTTTTCTAAGTATAATACATATACAAGTCGATGGGTCCTTGACAGAAATCTGAGAGATTAGCACCATTATCATCACAGTTTGGAGCATGAAAAATGGAAGAAGAAGCTACTAGGTAGAGCTGTACTACCACTAATCATTAATATTTTGTTCACAAGCCATATATATTTTTTACATACAACTATTGAATATGGACTCTTGAAGAGGATGCTAAAGCTACAGCCCAAACAACACATAACAATAGATATGAGTTGGCAATTGAAAGAGTTTATATTTTTACTTTTGTATGGAAGAGTATACTGTGCTTCCATCTAATCCAAGGCTTGAGAATACAGAACTTGAGAGCTGAAAGAAATATCAATTTCCCAGGCTTTTTCTTCTTTTCATCTTCCCAGAATCACAAATCCACTGGTTGTACATTTAGGATACTGATGGTCTGGGCCATTTTCGATTTAGTTTAAGTTGAATTCCCAGGAAATATTTTTATTGTGTGATCCTATTGGAATAGGCCATTAGTAAATGAATTTATGGAAGGTTTCTCTCAGAAAGGCCTTCATTGCAAAGTTTTAATACAATTTGCTGAGTACTCCAGAAGTAATAGATTTAAGGTTGAGAAAACAGACATTTTTTATTGCACACCATGTGCTATTTTATTTTGTCAATTCTTTAGGCTCCATGTGGTAACCTTTCAAAAACTTTTTAGAGTAATTTCTTAAAGCCATTTATTGAATTGAGACATAATAAAATCTTACAGAGCTTGTATTATTTTTTTCTTTACAGTGAAAAACAAGATCTCTGATTAGCATCTTTTTTCTGAAGTATAATTCAAATAAAAATGGGGAAATGGTTACCGGCATTTCAAAATGACTTTCTTTGTTCTTCATTTTCTAGTCATTTATTAAAATACTTTCAAATTTAATTAGTCTTCTAATACATATTGACTTTGTGATTGCATCTACAAATGGGACTAAAAGTAAATTTATTGGAATTGTTTAGCATATATTGAAGTGTTTTCCTTACCCTACTCTGGTTAGTGATTCCTTTAATCAGCAAATGCTCATTAAGATAATATTCTGCAACTTATATATAGATAAAAGATACTGAGTTAGGCAGCCATGTACTGTGGCCTCAGTCTAGTGAGGACACTAGACAAAAATGAAGAAGCAAACCATGTGCACATTCTCTGATTAGTTCTATTGATTAAAATACATTGTCAACATGAAGTCTTGCATGAAGTAAGCACCATATATCTGGTGAGAGCAGAGTGATAAGAGATTAGAAAATCCATGACAAATTATGATGATTTGAGTCACTTACACAGTAAATTGCTGAACAGGAAAGAAGAACATGCCTGCTAGAGGAAATAGCAGGCTCGTGTATCCCAAGTAAAGAGAACATGAACTAACATAGAATAAGAAGAGCCTTGACAGTTTGGAAGGGGAGCACCACATGAAATAATAAAGTTAACAATGCCAGTGTTCATGTTTGCTATAAAAAAGGGTGGCACTAAAGAAAATTAGATTGGGAACAATGTATCGTACCAGAATTACATTTGAAAAGGTCACAGTAACAGCTACTGAGGTTTGGAATGGGAGTGGAATTCAGTGGAAAAATTCAAATTAAGGAATAATCCAAGAAAAAATGATTGTATCTACCAGAAGTAGAAAATGGTGAAAACCTTTGAGGTATTTAGCAAGCAAGATATACCCAAACAAGAAGTGGATTAAATACAACAAGACAAGAGAAACAAAATCCACATTTTAAGAATGGCTCTGAGTTTTGCATGACAACATCTTTAAATTACAATGGTTGAATGCTCAGATGAAAGCTATAGACAGAGAACAATTTGGTCAACCAGCACCTTAAAATACAGAGTAGAAAGAAAGACTGATGTTTATACAGATTGAAACTCAGAAGGGAGACATAGACTGGAGAGAAATTTGCCTCACCTGTGCAGGAGTGATATTTTTAAAAGAGAAGAGGAAACAAAGACCAAGATTAAAGTGCTACAAATATTTCAAAGGTATAAGGAGGTTGCTCTCTTTTGTCAACTCTTCTTCAAATATTTTTCATATATTTCCTCTCTTTAGCATTCATTTTTACTACTCTTGTTCAGAACTCTATCCACTACCAAGAATAATGTCAAGCAAGGTCTCCTAACTGACATACCTACACCAGGAATGATTATATGCTAACTTTTACTTGGTAGGAATAAGTATATTTACTTAATATCCTTTTGTCAGCTTCATCTCTGAAACTAAAGACCAGTCTTTAAGTGCAAATGTGAGACTCTTCTTTGTGTCTTAGGACATATTTCCTAATAGTGGATCTATGAAATTTTTAGGTTAGAGTAGAAAATCAGCCCGATGCCTATTCCCATGCATTTCACAGCTTAGTAGATCTATATCCTGGAACATATTCATCAAATCGTTACTATATAGAGGCATAAATCTGCAGTAACACCCCTAAGTGTTATGTTGAAAACACAACTGTTAACCTCTTAAAACTTTCAACCATTTTTGAAACTTACTGTCTGTCCACTGCTTAACACACACACACACANACACACACACACACACACACACACACACAAATCTAAACACAGACAGAGATAAATGGAGTGGGAGTTAATTATACTGTATAAGACTTAGTCATGTTTCTGTTGCTAAAATACAATATCCAGCAACTACCATTTAAAGTAATTGAGGTGTGTTCTTGTTCACTTTTTCATCTATACTTGGCCAGATCCAAAGAGGTTAGGTATAGTGGATGAGCCTGTGCAGAAGAGTTGTGCACATCATGGTGATCAAGAAGAAAAGAGAAAATGTGGAAGCTGGAGGAGAGGGATATAACTCTTCCATATTATAACTCCAGTGATCACCTCTCCCTGGGATCCACTTTCTAACAGAAAATCAAGATCCAATCATTCAAGCATATGAGGCTTTAGAGGGATATCATTTCAATATAATTTGTCTTGCATCTGGGAAGGGGAATGAGGGGAGCAGGGAGATGGAAACTCAAGATGAAGTAGAAATAAAGTAAGGGGTGGGATGTGAATGTATAATTCCCTATAATGAATGTATGTGATGTATATATCAAGCAGCTTCAAACAAAATGTTAAAATGGAGGAAACAAAATAACATTATACATTTTAAGTTTAATGTTCAGAGCTCTGCAATGCCAGTAAAATGGCATTACTGAAGGTTGTGTCTTTTAGCTTCTCTTTTTGTGCACTAAAATCTCAGGAACCTGAGATTTAAACTTGAGCTGAAAATTTCCTTAGCAACTTAGCACTCCAAATTTTTTTTCAATGTGTGCTCCAATATTTTAGTTGGTTTCTTTTCTGTTGATAATTATGACATTCTACTTTATAGTTTTTATTCACTTTTTATTAATTAAGAAATAATGCCTGGATTTCTTTTTATGTTTAATTTCACCTTTTTCAATGCATGATTATATTTGAGGGTAGGTAGTAGTTTCAGTGAAAAAGAACACAATCCCAATGACTCACTTTTTATTTATCAATTCAGATAAATTCATCAACTTGGCAATATACATTTAAAAGTATATGCCAGAATATGCATAAAATTAAGAACAATTTAGGACATTATAGTAAAATTATCCAAAAATACTTTTATTTGTTTTATGTATATTTGCATGCACCAAGTGCTAGGGATCCAACACAGACCCCCACACGCAGTCTCCTGCTGTGCCACTCAGCTATACTCCAATAGCTTCAATTAAATTTCAAAAGTCTACACATTTTACAACATCACACTAATTTTCCCCTGCTTTTTTAATTCATTAAAAAAGTAAAGGCTACTTTTAACTTGCAGGCTTTGTTGTTTTGACCTACTCTGCCACTCCATATCCTTTTAATTACCAAGATAAGGGAAATCACCTGCTACCAACATTTGACTGCTTTGTTAAATGAAATTCGTTGCCCAAATTTTCATGACAGATAACCTGGGAGATAGAAATCTAATCAAATTTTATCTTTGGTGTTTCAATGTGAAACTGGAACAAGAAATGGGTTATTTAGCAACATTCACGCAAGCAATATTTTATTAATAATTTAACAGTAAGATGATGTGAATATTTTGTATACAATATGAAGTGGGAACATGTTAAGATGTCATTTTAAAGTTAAGATATAGCCCTGTTTATGTCAATTTATAATCCTTTCATAAAATATCTTGAACCAACTTTTTCAGAAAAATCAGAGAATTGTTCACATTAACTTTGAAAATCTTTATTAGATAGCATTGTTTTAGTAGCAACTGTTACTATAATTAGTAAAATATATTAGATAAACTGAATAGATGTGCTGTAATTTATTTGCATGTCTACTGAAAATTCAGGAACATCACTTTAATGAAACATTATAAAAATAAATATTAAAATGAGAAGGGTTTATCATCCTTCCAGAGAATTATGTACATAAGTTAATTTTAAAATGACAATAATTGTATGTCTTACCCAAGGATTTTTTTCATGAGTACTCATCAACTCATTTTTTAATATTCAAAATTAAGTATTTTTAAAAGCACATTAGTGGGAGAAACAGCTCTGCAGTGCAACACCTGCCTTCCCAGTACTTCCTTCTACAAGGTATTTAATTGAAATAACTTGCATGGAAGAAACATTAAAGTGTAGTCAAATGCTGTTCATTTTCTGAAACATATTTGACTAATCACTCCTGAATCCAGATGGAAAAGTATCTGAAAACTAAATAAAGTGTAATTAAATTAAATTTATACATTAAACATGTTTATTGGAGGTCACAACAATCAAATACAATTTGAAGCTTTAAAAAAATCCAAAAATTATTGCATGCATTGAAATATTACATTACACCCACTAGTACATGAAAATTTTGTTTTTAGTGTATCAATTGCAAAATTAATGTTTAAAAATGAAAAAATTATTTTAATGACTATGTTAAAAGATATAGAGTGTTATCTAGACTTTAAGAAATACAAGTCAGTTATCTAATTAAAATATTGTAAATGATTTAAAGGTTCAATTTTATAAATTTCACTATAGAATCTCATTTGAATGCTTCATACTTTTCTTCTCAGAATACTTTATGAACAAAATGATATCCAGCCAATGCCACATTGCTTGTAAATAGGACGTGTCAAAAAAGAACAAAAATATGATATAGAATCAAACACAAATAGTTACAGTTATTCAAATTGTAGGAAATATTATATATATATATATATTCAAAATAGAAAATTGAAGTATCTTTTTCCAAATGTCCATTAATGCTAATAAGCAAAGAAAAAGAGATTTCCAGGGCTCCACTAATCAGGAGTTGCCAATGATGGGTCAAAAGAACTAAGTGGTAGAAGCAAATTTTATACACTTAGTAATATGCAGGAGATTATTATGTATGATTTTATCTTAATTGGTTTGAGAATTAATTGGATGATAACAAAAGCTGGCATAAAGCTTTTCATTTTAGCAGAACAATTAAAAACCCCAAAAGGCTTAGCGTTGATGATAACCACTCTACTGGATTAACTCCTGGCTATAAAATCAAAAGAGATTTATTATTTATCTGAAAATTGAGTTAATGTTAATGACTAATGTATATTAGTTGACTGGGTACATTTTAACTTTTCAAAGCATGTTTGGATAAGGTCAACTCTGTATAAAATCATTATAACAATAAGTGATTTCCATGACTATTTTTCTCATTTAAATCAAAATTGAACTGATACAATGAGAGTCACAGGACGTATTACTTATTACTTTGCCCTCCAAACTGAGGTTTCTTTTGGTCATTAATATAATCTACCTTCCTAAGAATATAAGTGGGCTCAACTTATAAATAAGAACAATAAATAAGATAAATAAATTCATGCTGTCACTTGTACCTTCTTGGATAACTGGTGTACATTAGGTTAAGTGAGACTAATCAGGCATGAATAAAATACTAAATGATTTCACTTACATTGTAGTATCTAAAAAGGTAGCACTAGGGCAGAGAATTGAATGGCAGTTATCAAAAGCTGAAAGAATAAGGGACTGCGGAGATGTTAGTCAAAGAACACAAAATTTCATCTGGAGGGAAGAATAAATCCAAGATATTTGCTGTTAAATACAGTGTTACAGTTGCTGGCAATATGTTGCACAGTGTATTTGAAATTGCTGAGATTAGATTGTGAGTGTTCTTGTCACAAAAAAAGTATGTGGGGTAATACATGTGTTGATTAGTTTGATTTGGAGATTTCTACAATGTGTACATATTTATAAACACCAGAGGCTATAACATGAATGTATGCATTTTTATTTGTTAGGAAGAAAGTGAGAAAGGAAGCAAATTTACTTTTGGATCTATGAGTACAGAAAGTCAAAATTATCTGTCTCAGCATCAATATTAACTTCTTAAAACCTCAGTTTGCCTTTAAATGTAGCAGTTAAAGCTAAGAAAGATGAATTATAAACGTGATATGTGATACAAGTAAAATATTTGAGGATGAACCTTAATTTGTTAGCCACTGAAGGTACTGAGTTCTTTGTCAATTGCATTGGCAAAAACACTGATTATTCATTTCTATAGTCTTCAAATGCTAAGAATATTTTTATGACTCTCAAATAACATTTATTTATGAAAAGCATACACATATTTATATTGTTGATGCAATATCTATTTCTAGTGTTATCCTTAAGTGATTAATGTTCAACAAGAAATATTCTCTTCTACATTTCCTCAGATTTGTTAGCAGATTATAAACAATTTGCATAACTTTTGATATTTTGATTTTTAAGAGTAGCAATGTTTTTATGTCACCAGATTATTAAGCAGATTAGTTAGAAAAAATACTAAATGCTTTAAGTACTTACATAAATGAAATGAAAAGATCATTGTCACATTTATAACATGGTACTTTGTGTATTGTCTCATTTTTTTACATAAAGAAATGGAGTTTTAAAAAAGATATCTTAAAGTAGGAAAATATTTTCTTTAAATTCAATGTTGATTTATTTCCCTTAAAAGAAATTTTCAAATAATTGTTTTTAATATGATTGACAATCCTCAGTTATAGTTGTGACTATGAAGTAAATCATATCAATAAAATATTGAGATCCAATGGAAAATATATATCACAGAAGGTAATACCAGTGAAGAAAAAGAATGCATGAACAATGTAAAGTAGAAGAAACCAAATTATTTCAACAAAGAATGTTAAATTTTGTTTTTGAAGCTTTGCTCAAATCAGAAATGTTTTTGTATTCACCACATATGTTTTGTTTTCACATTTTCATATAGTATCATATAGTATTGTTTTGTATACTATAAAACAATGTATTGTTTTATATAGTATAAAACAATACTCTTCAGCAGTTTTTAACAAGTTTTGTGGCTAAGGAAATACAAAACAACTATAAAATTCTCAAAGCAACTCGCAAATACCACCAAAACATATTTCTATGCTATCAGAAATATTGAAGAATTACGTCTTTAAAGTTTGGCCTAGAAACTAGGGAGCTTTGTCTTCTATCTCTCATTGTTAAGCAGAGCTCTGTACCCTTGGCCTTCATATATCAGCTTAGCATTGAAGTTTAAACCATAAAAAGTTTCTTATCTCACCTTGTGGAAGCAACATGATGTAAGCAGAATCTAGTATGTAAGGGAAGAACTGTCTTTGCAATTGACCAGAAAATCATGGAAATGTCTAGTGTTCAGTCGTTTTATCCATAAAATAATGGGAGTGAGAACCTGGAGTGTCCCATTGAATATTCAGAGAATGAAAAGAGTTGGCTACCCTTTCAACCAATTAAATGTCCAGCTTTTATTGCAGAATATATGATAAACTAAAGATTCTTCCAACAGGAATGTGTACTTGATGGCCAGGATGTAAGAAAAATAAAACAGACAGGACAAAGAAAAAGATGAGAATTAAAAAAAGAGAGAGAGAGAGACAAACATTTCCTTTTCCATTTGTTGCAGTGTTGTTCCTTTAAAGTCAGGAGTTCAAATTCTCTTTCTAGCTGTCTTGTAAATTCATCTAGAGGCTGTCTTTTGCCCAGTTGTTTCATGACTTTTTCAGCTGTGCAGTATCTGGGACACAGCACTGTTCCCTGTAAACAGTCCTATTCCAGTGTTGCTCCTGTAAATGCCACGGCCTCCCAAAGACTAAAAGCAGGATACTTCTCTTTCCATTGTCAGACTTAACACTTTACCAAATTTAAATGTTCTTAAAATGCGTATCTGTCTATTCCTTTCACTTCCTTCATCTAGAAGTTTTACCAAGGGAATTTTGCCCTTTATATGCTCAAGAAAACTTTGAATGTATCATGCCCTTTGGTTGAATTCCTACAATCTTTTTTCCACATGTACATCCTTTAGAAGATCCAAGAAACTAATTCCCTTAGGAAAACCTCTTACCACCTGATGATCCAAATTTTAAATGTTCTTATAAGCATTTTCTTTCTCTTCTTTATTGTGTCAGTTTTAAATTTATTTGTTTAAATTTTAATAAAACCAGACTGTAAGAACAATAAAGACATAATGATTATTGCCAAGTAATTGTTTTGGTGTTTAGCATATGAGGAGTATTCCATAAATACTAATTGCTTTGAGGGAGACTTTAACTTTTAGCATTCTGCTGTTTAGTAGCCAGAATTAAATTTGAATTTTTCTGGTAATATATTTGGGAAGTCTGTGTAAATATGAAGTGGGCTGAAAAAAAAAGCAAGAAAAGAAAGTTTATCCAACTGCCTTCCTCTTCCCAGGCCAACAAGGAAATTAAATTTGAATACCTTTTTGGTATATAATGGTTGTGGACTCATTCTATAATACCTGCACTAAAAGCATAAACAGGGATTGTAGACATCTGACTTGCCTACTGCGTTCAGGTTGACAAATTAGTAAAAAGGCAAAACAAAACTTTCATAACTTTCACCAACAACTTGAGATGCACAAATTCTGCTCCATATATCTTAATTTAATCCTTTCATGTTATTTGTTCCCATAACTGGTATTTTTATCTTAGGAGTGTCTACCTGTCTCTGTTTCACATTTATTATCAGCATACTTTACTGTAGCTTACTGTCTTCAAAGATCTACACAACCTTTTACTGTAACTTACATTTTAAGCATCTTTTGAAGAATCTTTTAAGTCTTAATTTTTTTCTTGGTGACTTGCTCAATTCTAATTCCATGAATGTATCTTGAAATTTTAAAGTAACAGGTTTATAGGGCAAGTTGTGTATTTATCCAACTTCTCTCCCATCTTGAAAACAAAGAAGTCATCTTGATGAATTATTTGAAGGTCTTGTAATACTGAATAGTATACTCTACATCAAGGTCCATGCAATATACTATGGTAATCTACTCATAATTCCATAAAGCTCTAGAGACATTCTTAATCCATTTTATGCAAATTTTCTTTAGTCCAATGACATTTACATGGAAGTGTACTGAGAGCGTTCACCTTTGATTCTTCTCTGTGCAACTTGGGCAATAGGTGCAGCAGGGGAGGGTGTCAAAAATATAAGATGCAAAACTACTATATGTTAAGCCTCAATTAATATCTTTGCTACTATACACAATCTGAATCTTAGTCTGTGTTGGTCAGTTTTCTGTCAGCATAACAAAACACCAGAGCTCCTGTAACAGAGAAAGACTCCGTTTTAGTTTACAGTTTTCAGTATTCAAGTCCATGATCTGTTGGACTGGTTGCTTTGGAGTTGTGGCAGGCAGCACACTATGGCAGGGGTACATGTAAAGCAGAATTACCCACTGCATCTCCAGGAAATACAAAAGTGGAAGTGAAAGGGGCTGGAATCCCCACTCAAGTGCGTGTCTCCCATGGCCTAAGACTTCCCACTAAGTTTGCCTCTGAAAGGTCCTGCTGCTTTTCAACAAGGCCAGTCCAGGTACAAGCTTTTACAAGGATATTAAATATCTGAGCTACAGACATCACATCATTTGACAATTACGTGCAACACCTGCTCATATTAAATGACTTTATGTGCCTTGAATGTCTAGAGTGCCTTTTGCAGATGTTAGATTCCTTCCCTTCCACCTCCCATTGCTTTGGACTGACACTGACCAGGCCTCCTTCCAGGAATGATTGTGGCTATCAATGTCGGCTCAGGTCCATAATTACCGGGTGAAAGCAATGCTGATTTGGCTCTCCAGTAGTGTCAGTCCACCAACTCCTATCATTTAGAATTATTTTAACACATTATTTGGCTCCTGGTGTGACTGGAGGTCAGAAAACTGCTAGTCTGTAGGGCTGACCAGGAAATCTTCAAGACTTTTAGGTAAGGTTAACTCCATTCTGCATCATCTCGTCCCTCTGATTCCTTGTTAAATTGAAACCCTAATAACTATATAAATTGGAACTTGGCTATCACCTTGCAGTCTTTGGCTGTACTTCTTGATCTCTGAATGCCAATCTCAGTTTGAATTGATAGATGGCCTAAAACTCACCTCTACCCTCCATTCTGTTGTTTACTTACTTATTTAAGAGCAGAATACTATTGGAAAGAGCTTCTGTCCAAGAGAGGGACAGAAGGGCACTTGAATGGGTTGCCAAGGAACCTGCCTTTTCCAAGGATTTTTACAGAGCCACTCCATGAAGTGAGACTGGTCTAAGGTGGAAAGCATAAGAACTCTCACATGAGGTGAGACAAATCTATGGTCAACCTGTAAGATTAAAAGTATAATTGTTTAGATAAAATTGATTAAATCAGGATCAAATGAGAAAACAAGTCACATGGCAAACACACATGAAAACAGAGTGGGAACTTTTCCTGCAAGGGGTTGGGGAAAAGTGACTCTTGCTGACTTTTTCAAGGAGACTGATACTTATCTAGAATATCAGACCCTGATGTCTATCCCTAGGGAGGTGTGTGAGTGCATTTGTTTAATCTTTTTTGTGGTCTTGTCCACAGCAGAGGTGCCTGTCTCTCCCACAGTTGCAAGGTATTTTGTCTTCCATATTAGGTCCTTTAAGGGCCTATCACTGTCTGACTACCTAGAACGATATTATTTAATGCAGCTGCCCACATTATCCCTCTCTGAAGACATAAGACAAACTGCTGTGAGGCAATAATGGGTGATTACAGGTCTCACTTCTTCAGGCTGAAAGGGGTCAGAGTTGTTGACTGGCAGTCAGAGATACTCTCCAGAGGTTTTATCTATAGGCTGTCAATAGCTACCAGACATTTTCATCTAGGGTGAACATATATCTTTGAGCCTGGAAAAACAAAGAAACAGTTAATTATTCATGGACCAAATAGTAACATCAACAGAACAATTATGAATACAATCAACAAAGGTTTCTATCAAGAGGAGATTTTAATGACTCTTTATAAAAAGACAAAGATAAGGTCTATGAAAATTTTGAGTCTGACATAGTATTGATCTGTCATTTAATATCTTGAACAGCTATTGAGACATTAGCAGAAGGATCAGGAATGTACACACAATATTTACTTTTTATAATTGCACAAGTGACCCCCTGTGCTGCTGTTAGAATGTCTAATGCCATCTAATTTTGGAGAACAGCCTGTCTCATTAACTCTACTTCTTCATTTAGGAGAGAGAGAGAGAGACCACCTGTGGTGGTACTCAAGGCCCTCTGAGTATAGTTAGTTAAGGCCTTAATATGTGTTATACAAACTTTTTATTTCTATACAAGATCTGCTGGATCCCCAGTAAATGGAATCTAAAGCATTTGTTATAGGTTTTGCTGGTATGATTACATGGAGTCTGGCAACCTGTAAGAAAGAACAATCTTTTTTGAGAATTTAGAGCAAGTATTATCAATGCATCAGAGATGACAGGTAAGTTTAGAAACTGTTTTTAAGGGATAGCAGTTGTAACCAACTGGCTCTTATATTCTTTTATCGATAGAGTCTGATATTTTGTTATAAGTCCCTCTAGCTTTAGATATAATTATCTCTAAATTTTTGAGGACTTATGTAAACCAGTACTTTATTTTTTACTGTCAATCATTTTAAGTAATATAAGTACAATTTGGCAGATTTTTGGGTTATATCTTGTGAGAAAACAATGACATCAGTATTTTATTTTTTTCTTGTATGTTTTTCAGCTTAAAACTTACTACCTTTGCTTTTAGACTTAAGATTCTGAAATTCACAGAATATTTGTAGTAAGATAATAGGGAAATGATTTTGTCTTTTAATTTGAAAACACTAACAAATACCGATTGAAACTTTGACATTTTAGCAACTACCCATACTTTAGTAGAGATGGGGAGGTATACACAAATATTGAAATGTTTCTCTTTTAAAATGTAGTGTATTTTTCATCAATCAAAACACAAATAATTATTACAAAACATTATACAAGGTTACTTTTGAGATATGTAATCTGAAAGGTCACTTCTCCATTCATTATGTGCATCAAATACCAGAGAATTTGCATCAGAAATCAGCCTGATGAGCTCATACCTGTTATCATGACATACATAGTATTTAGTCAGATTGCATCGGTTTACTCATTTTATTTCAAGCCTTGAGCACCATTTTGTATTGTTCCACCATGGTACATATTAGTAAATAACAACACCATATAAACTACACCTAATTTTGTCATTGTGTACTAAATTATCCATTTGCCAAATGCAGAGACCAGCCACCATTGCTAGTTAATATCTGCTTCTTTAATTAGGTCCTTTTTCCACATTTACGAAGGCTGATGTTTCTGAGGTCAGTGTCCCTGTCTCCTTTTCTCTCCTAGCCGAAATTAAATGATATCCTTTGCAACCTTAGCTAAAAGAAATTGGGAGAATAAATCTCTAATTTTAAAAATCTGAGAAAAGCTATTTTCTAGTAAAATATCACCATTAACCAGTATCTAGATGAATTCATAATAGAAAGTGTGCAAAAGATGTCCCAACAGTAATTGTTGATATTTCATTTTCATAATCAAGGAAAATAAGTTAATTTTTTGCATATACTATCAAGAAACACTGAAGTCACATTACTCCACTATGAAACCAGCTCTCCCATGCACTCCACACCCAGCTCACTAATGTTCTAGGGTGAATGGGAAAGCTTCTACATTCTGCATTAACCTAATGACATTTGAACAACAAGTGACCTGGAAAATCTGGGAAACACATTTCTTCAAACTAAGAGCTTTTTCAGGTAAAATGTCATCTATTGTGGTGGGCAACACATGTTTAGCAGCAAACATCTATCAGCCTGGCTGCACCTGGAGTTCTTGATGTGCCAAGGGAATAGCTCCCAACCTGGTGATTTGCTCAGATTCTCCTGCTCTACATTTAAATGTTTGAGTCTTAAAGCAACACATCTGTTCTTTATCCCATTTGCCTTCAAATCTATTACCTTAATCTGCCACTTTTACAGAAAAGAAAAATCTTCAGACTAAAATAATTAATTACAATGCTTGACCTATAACCTATAGAATTTCAAGTCAACTCCTGATCCCAAAACAAATGCTATTGATTATCTGTATCTATTCATTTGGCCAATATTCATTGCAATCTCAAGAAAGGCAAAATACACCTGACAACTTTATAGTAGTCTATAAGAAGTAACCTAGAAATAAACATGCTAGTCAATGTAATCAGGAGCCCAACCAAGTAAGTCCATATTAATCACTTTTTTGTATTTATTTAGGGTTTTTTTATAATTAACACATTTGTAGCAACAATGTTTACATTCCTTTTATGAGGTTGGCACATGTACATAACTCATCACTCTTAAGAAGTTATAGTAAAGGATGTTTTCTTCTGTATGCTTGTAACTAAAGTTAAATCCCAAAGGCCTTAAGAATAAATTATTTTGGCACAAATCTCTTCTATTCATTTACTAGCATACTAAAGTCAATGGGAGTCACTATTGAATTTAAGCATCCTGTGTATCCTCATAATGTCAGCCTCAGTTTTGGAAGAGCAACTGTGGTTACAAGGGGCAAATAGTGTCAGATAAATTAAAAGCCCAAAGTACACACCTTAAATATTTTCCTTTTTATTTCTCACGTTAGTTTTCCATTAAGTTTTCATTAGTGTGTATCAGTTATACAAATTAGGTGCTCAATTTTGGGTGATTTTGTACATGCACATAGCGTACTTTAATTATTTCCCCCACCCCATGCTTCTCCCTAGTTTTATATGAATTTTGGTAGGGGCAAAGTTCATTGTATATTATGCTTTGATGATATTCATGCCTCTTGCATGCATTTTTACTCCAAATTCAGATTTTGAAGACTACTGTTAATCACTTTTTACTATTTGATGACAAGCAAATTTATATAATATAGAGAATTCTCCAAACTCCTTTATGAATGAATTATATTTTCTCACATCATTGAAACTGTACATACTCCCTACATTGTATAACAAAGTTATTCTTACTTAGTCCTTGCTACAGAAAAGTATGCCATGAAAATTCTATACATAAATTTTTCTTAAATTAGTATTTATTTCTTTGAGATATATTTCTAAAATTAAAATTACTAAAGCAAGTAATGTTAATTTTATGTATCTTATTACCTAGTGAAATTTTACTCTTTTAAAATGTATAATAAGGCCAGATGAGGTAACTCAGCCAACTAAAGCGTCTGCTTAAGCAAGCTTAGGCAAGTGCACGGACTGCAGTTTGATCCCTGAAGCCACATGCCATACCAGCACTGATCCCATGGTGGGCTGAGCCAGCCACAGAGTTCAGGCATAGTGACACATGCCTATGATCCCAGTGCTGGGAAAGCTGAAAGCAGGGGTCCAAGCTGTGTAGTGAGACCCTGTAACAACAACAACAACAACAAAAAAATATATATATATATGTATATGTATGTGTGTGTATATATATATATATATATCTTCTAATGTGATTATATGAGAATAATTGATTTTATATACCATTTTAGCCTTGAGTATTACTTTTGAAAAATCTTTACCATATTAACATATCGACAGAGCTTTGCCTGTATTTACCCATCCTTTCGCTCGCTTACCCACCTGGAAAGTCAGCTTCACTCACTACTATTCACAATAGACCATTCCCAGTGAGCTACAGCACTCTTGATTTACTTATTGAACCTTTGTTCATCTAGATATTTTAGCTTGGTTTATTTGAGAAGTTTCATTTTGTGTATCTTCCTTTAATTTTGTTCCTTTTAGTAGTTTCATTATTAATACTTGATTTTTAATTTGCAGTAATTTAACTTGAATTAACATGCAAATTGACATTTTTTCTGATATCTAATATAAAATACATTCGTCTAATAAAATATTGTACTTGGTTGTATAATCTAGTACAGATCTATGCTCTGCTCTAATAACTAATCTTTTCCTTCTTATGCCAGAATCAAGGTGCTACAATATTGTAGTTTTACTGTGTGTCTCATAATGAGTTAAAATGAGGAAACACAGAACAAATACATAGATGCACTTATGTATTGACAGGAGTTGAGATGTTTCTCCTGCTCATACTACATTCCCTTGCAGGCTGGCTGCAGCTTGTTTGGATGTTTTCACTCTCTAATATTGCCCATCTCAGGGTAATGGGAAAAGAGATATAGTAACTTTCTGTACTCTGGTTAAAAGACCAGACCTGAGTTCAAACGGTTCATTGCTTTTACTCAGTGAGTTACAAGTAATGTAATGTACAAATATAGCCCAGACCAACTTTTAAAAAATTAAGCTGTTATTGTACTTTTGACTAAAATTATTTTAAACCTAGAAATTAATTTTTAGAACTACCTTATTTGAAGTATTCAATTTTTGTCTAGACAGTACTTCTCCTGTTTTATTCAAATTTATTTCTCAAAGATTTTTCTCCTGAGGGTTTTTTTTTAATCTAAAGAAAGAGATACATAGTTTTCAGAGACATTTTGGAGATCTTGATAATTAATTGAAAAAAATTCTGAATATAATTCCAATATTTTAAAGATGAAATAATGAAGAAAGACACTAGAATATTGATGTTGAACCTGCTATGTGGAATTTTATCACTCATTTAGATAAATTTTCATATTTAATTCTAAGAAAATTCATGTGAATTCCTGGGACTGTGCTGCTTGATAAACTAACCACTTGCCATATTTGGTTATTTACATTGAAATCAAGTGTTCAATTCTTTGGTCCAAAATGCCACATTTCTAATTGCATATAACCAGATCTAGTTAATAGTATTTATTCAAATGGTCACAATTGAATTTTTACACTATTGAGAAAGTTTTAATTGACAGTTCTACTGTGGGGCTTTCTAGTTATAATAGGATGTTAATATTTTATTTCTAATGATAGATGTGATATTTTTATTTGTTTTGTGTTCTATTACTTTAGCCCTAACTTTAAGTAAAAGGTTTAGCAACGATGGTGGCATATATGCCAAAAATTCATTTTCTGTTATTGATCATTAGAAATCAACCATCACCTCTGATTGACACAAATGTTGATCAGTCCTATAATTTCCTCAATCTTCAGACATCTTACCTAGATTCTAACCACTATTCTTTAGTATCTTCTTTTCTTTAGATACTTTGGTATTGGAAACAGTGTAGCATGACAGATAAACAGTGTCAGTGAAAAGGGTCTATGGCTGTCTCAAATATTAGCGCATGCTCTGCAAAACAAATAGATTTTAACCTTTTATGGATAGATATTCCAAGATAGACATGAAGTTGAGAAGTCTCAGGCAGTCCTCTTCCCACCCTCATGTAGAGCATGAGGCAAAGTCTGCACTGGTGCAGCGCAAACCTCAATGTAACTTGACAGATTTGCACACCAGTGAAATCGCCACAGAGCTAGCATCCGGAATACTGGCATTATACTTTTCTAGGTCTTTCAGGTGTATTAGAATTTTGCTTCATTGAATGCCTTCACAGAATTTTTTTTTTCAGATGAAAATAAACCAAGCTTAATCAACATTCACTAGACAGGCATGCTAATGAAGCAGAATCCCCACTGCTGGCAATACTTTTTG
>NDGN011450135.1:0-13588 GCA_002564285.1 Tympanoctomys barrerae
AACACTCTTAACAAAGACCTTCTCTTTCCTAAGCATTCCCTAATGACCCTAGCCACAAGCAGACCCTCCTGCCTCAAAGCACAATTGTTTCGTAGGCTTGTGCACAGCGCTAATTATCAGAGGCATTTATTTCTCACTTCAAGGTGCAAACTCATTGTGCTCTTAGTATCTTCTGCTCATAAGTAAGTATTATGGTATCAAGGTAAAAAAAAAAAAAAGATCACATTTTCAAGTTCACTGAACACAAAACATAGCTCTTCTTGGTACTTTAAAAGGCAAACGGTCATCTTTACAAACCTTAGTGGAAGATATGTCAATTGATCTTGCTTGTGTCTTCACCACCTCTGACATGATTCACGCACGGGAAGGATAA
This sequence comes from Tympanoctomys barrerae, assembly GCA_002564285.1. NCBI lineage: Eukaryota > Metazoa > Chordata > Mammalia > Rodentia > Octodontidae > Tympanoctomys > Tympanoctomys barrerae. Next base: position 374 of record NDGN011450135.1, read on the forward strand.
TGAGAGGAATGAATGGACGTATCATTGAGCATATACTTGAAAGCCTCTAGACTGTATTTCTCAAAAGTTCCACAAAACTGTAAAAGCCGAGTGTTCACACGGGGATTGATCGGTTTATAAAGAAAAGATGTTGGAGGGGCTGAGGAGATGGCTTTGTAAAATAAGCACTTGCCTGGCAAATGCAAGGGCCTGAGTTCAATCTCCAGTTCCACCAAAAAAAAGAAAGAAACTTTATTTTTTAAAAAAAGGTGTTAGAAGAAGCAATACGATAGCAAATGCAAGGCATGAGAAGGGATGTAGCCTCCACTCAAGTTTCCAAGCTCACTTATTTGTGGCTATATCAACCCCCAGTTCCCTCCTTTCTATAGAGCCCGAGCCTGGCCTGTGCCACTCCTCACGCACATGAGGCTGCAAGCATGGCTGCTTAGTGTGCTTATTTTGCCTACTAAATGTGAACAAATGAGCTTGAGGATCTAGATCAGAAGTGCTTTGGGAGTGGAGATTTACCTCTGGACTGCGGTCCCTTCCGGGGCCTGAAAGAGAACAGAGAAGAGGTGCCCTGTGCACAGTTACTGCATAGGTTCACAACAAGCCCAAAAGCCCAGGCATGTTCCTGGGCATCAGACTCCTTACGAGGAGGAAAATGCCATTCCAAGGGAGACAACCATCCTTCAAGCACTTTAAAGAAATGAGACACTTTAAAAATGAATGTATTATTTATTTTTACCTTGGACTTCTTAAGCAAGGGTTGTATTCATGCATAGGTGTGTCTCTGTGTGTGATTCAGTTCAGGTTCTCTACACAGCCATGCATGCCTAATTAGAGAAGTGCTGAAGAAATGTCCGTTTGCACATCTGTATTTAAATGAGGCACTAACGAAAATCAAGTATCATTATCTCAAGCCTCAGCTCACACTTAATGAAAGAGCCAGTGTGAATTATTTACGGAATGTCATACTTCAGGTTTTAAATTCAATATATTGTGATACATATGTTACATAATTTAAGAAGGGGACAGATTACAACATGGCACCTGCCTACACTTCTCCATTCGGTCATTTCTGCTGCCTGGGTTAAAATCTCCCACACATCAATAATTTAGCAGGGACCCTCCAATTCTCTCCTTTTAAATAAGGCAGTGTCCAAAAACCTGCCTGGGGAAGTGAGCCATTTAGCTTAGGACAAATCTCCTATGTTGAATGATTTAACAAGTCCATTCTAAGCCACGCTAAGTCACTGAAACATGTTGTGAGCAGAGGGATCGAATGTGAAAGGAGAAAGTCTGCCCGACCAGCTCTGCACTGTTTCTCTTGCTGCCTTTGGGCCACTGGTCCTCGTGTGTTCATTGTTTGCTTGCGCTAAACCCCGGCCTGGTTCCTTCTCCCAGGCCTGAGTCCATTCTGCCTGTCTGGCCTGGTACTTTGCTCTTTCTCTTTCCTCTATTTTCTTTCCCATTAGTAATTATTTATGAGTCTCTGAGGTACAGCCCAGGATTTTTCATGGTATTTTTTCCGCTTCCTCTAGCCCAGTTGGTCATTGCTGAATGTTCAGAGAGGAAAGTAGGCTTTGACAGGCCCAGTTATGTGGATCTGGAGCGGTATGCTGGAAAAGCTATACAACTGCCCACTCTCTGGCCCCAACTGCTCCTAGGTTTTTGGCCAGGAGGAAGTGGATAAGAGGAAACGTGGTTCAATGCTTAGAACACAGAGTGGTGGGGAAGCCTGGGCCCCAGCCCCTGGACTCTGCATTAACACTGTTTCTAAAGCAATGTGAGAGCAATTACATTTTACCCACCACCCCCACCCCTTGCAGAGGTAAGAAACCTTTGGCTTCCAACACCTTCTTGCCTGGTGTAAATGGGAGCTAGAAAAGGAGCAGTCTACTGGAACCTCAAGGAATCAAAGCAGATGCTTTTAAGGTGCTGCAGCATCCTGAGTTAGGAGAACCATTCTGTCATTCCTTGGGGAGCCTTAATTTCTCATGTGAGCATCCACAGAGTGAGCTGGGGGTGCTGGACATAAGTTATAGTCATAACTTCCTTTTCTATCCATAACCATCCTCCCTATTTTTAAAATACTGCTTCTAGAATTATAATTGCCACACAGATTACTTGACAATCTTGCTAAAATGCTGGATTCCATTCAGGGCATCTGGGTTGAGGCCTGAGATTCTACATTTCTAACAAGATCCCAGGAGTTGTTGAAACTTCTGGTATTCAGACTACCTTTACCATGGCCAAGTGCTGGAGAATGCTGGCACCTCAACTATGGCCATCGCCCTATATCTGGACTGTCCACTCTACTTTCTCCGCTCTCCTTATAAAGTGGTTAAGTGTGTATCCATCACCTCAGATGTATCCCAATAGCGGTTGGTAGTTTCCTGGATGTAAAGCTACTTTCTCCTTGTTGTATGAGCAGCCCATTCTTCCCTAAAGTTCAAACCGATGTCATCACTTCTATTTCCCTTGTCATTGTCACCTATGATCTGGTCTGTGTCAGTCACCTGGTGGAGGCGGGCACTTGAATCAGAACTATCATTACCTGCTCACATTTTGTAATCTGACTAAAATGTCCATATAGCCACCCACTGGGTACCTGCCCTCACACATTCTTGTTTCAACAAGTAAAAGTGAACCTCACCTCCGCTCTATAGCAGCTACCACTACCGCTTGATCCTAAGCACCAACCCCAGACTTGGCCACAGCCCAGAACTGCTATGCTTCTGAGAACTTAAGCCCTGATATCCTACCCCATGACCTCCTGTCCTTTCCAGTTCCTTCTACTCTGCCTATGCTGATCCTTGCTCTTTCATTGCCTGTGTTCTTGATGTTGCCACTGTGACCTCTGCCTGGGTCTTCTATCTGCTCACCCCAACTCTTCTCTCCATGTTCTATTTATTGCACTTTCATTGCTATATCAGAGGCAGTACATCCTTATTTTTCATGAAGCTGGAAAGCTGAACGTGGTGACAAAATGAATCACCCAGTTATGCCAATTGGCACTCCCACAAGTTCACTGCCTTAGCCTCCTCTGGGACCTTGAGGAACTCAGCCACTCAGTTCCTTGAGCTGCTCATCCAGTCCCTGACTCCTTCCCCAGACCTCAAGTTCAGCCCATGCCCACACCTCTCATCTTGATAAATGCTCTTTCTTCAGGTAGAACAAAATTATAGAAGCCTCCTAGATGGCAATTAACATTGCTAATATTACCTTCAGAGTATTGTCATAAGGCTTCAGTGTCCTAATGTGAAAATCATTTAGCACAGTGCCTGAGACAGCTCAGTAAACAGCTGGTGTTATACCAGAAGTATATCATCAAATGAGCTTTAAAGCTATCCATAGGATAAAGTGCACATATGTCTGAAAAGAAATCAATGCAGCAGAGGCATGTGGAAGCAAGATGGCATGTATGACATTTTCTACTATGTGTAAACTTACCTTCTCCCACACCCATCTTTACTTGCTTCTTTCTCTACATTCCTGGATGATGAGGTGTCCTTCTATCTGAGAAGGCCACACTAAGCCACCTGTGCCCTGATTGCTCCTCCTCTCATCCCATTTCTCCTGGGCTCACATCAGTTGGTGACACCAGGTGTTCACCATTTCACCCTCTCTGGCCTGCAAACTCCTTCCCCACCCCAGCCATGTGCCGTGGGCAGTTCTCAGGTCTCATCTTCCACACTCCCCCTGCCCCACACATTGTGCCTCCCACGTTGTGCCCGGATAACTGTGCTGAAGCTGTAGCTGATGGAAATACTCTTTCTTGGCTTTATCATCTGGAAGATTTTATTTACCTCATCATATTCAAAGTAGGTGCTTCCCGTGTACCAAATTTCCCAACTCCCTGCATCCTAGTTAGTAAGCTGGTTACCACCCACCCTTCAAGCTTACCATAGCAACTTTATTTCCTGTATTTCATTGTGTTACATATTTGGATGGCTATCTCCTCCATAGATGAGGTGCTCCTTGAGGGCAAGGACTCTTGCTTTACTTTTATATCCTGAGTGACTGGAACAGTGCCTACTACAACATGGTTAAAAAATAAATATTTGTTAATTAAGTGAATGAATGAATGAATGAATGAATGCTACTCGCTCATAAAATAAATATTATCATATGTACTACCAAATGGCTTCATTGCATAGATTTCTTTTGGGGCATGTATGCATTTTATCTCAGAGACAGCTTTTAAATAATAATAACAGCAACAATCATAGTGTAATTTTGACATAGCACCAACTGCTTATTGAGTTGTCTCAGGCACTGTGCTAAATGATTGGCACACATTAGGCCACTAAATCCTTATGACAGTGCTCCGAAGCTGGTGTTATTATGATGACTTTGCAGGTGAAGAGCTGAGGCTCAGAGAGGTTAAGTACACACCTGATGTCACATAACCGGCAGGTTGCATAGCTGGTTTTTGAAACTCAGCCAGGTTGGCTGGAAGATGCACGCTCTGAGCTCTCTGTTTAGCTTCCCTGCTCACCCCTGGCCTCTCTTCCCTAGACCCTGACCCCTTCTCCTCCCTGTTCCGCACAGTGCTTTTCCTCTGGCCCTGCAACTTGAGCACCCTCCTCCCGCTCCTCCCGCCACCGTCTCTGACCATTGTCAGAACAGGCATTTTCAGTTCTGTCTCTATACGCTTCATCTGCAGCACCTACTGACTATGTCTGAGAAGCGCTAGGGTTGAGATAACGTATTTCTTAATAATCAGTATGAAATGCTACTTAGTTCTATTTACCTTAGATAATTAGGATTGGGCAGGAAGGAGGCACTCGGTGGGCAGTTTTCACCGGAGTGCGAGCTGAGGTCCTTGGAGACAGTGAATTCCAGCTGATCACTTCCTTCCTTCTTTGCCACTGAGGATGCCCTCGTGGAGAATTAATTCACATACTCACCCTAAACATAAGATGCATGAAAAGAGAGGACCAAGGCTAGCAGGAAGCCAGGAAACTGAAGTCTGGCATGTCATTTTCCTGGGGACAAGGGCATGGCTGAATCCATACCTTTTCCAAGAGTGCCCCATATGGGGACTGCTTCTGCATTCCAGATTTAGGAGAAAACCAGATTTAAAAGGCTTAAATAAAAGGATTATCTGATCATCCTCCTTTTTCTCACTGCTAGTTACACTGTACAAGATTTGCTTATGCATAGAAGTTCAATATACTTTATTATTGAAGTCTGCTTTTCAGACATGATGCTAAGAACTTATCAGGGTCTTTTTATAGGACTGTCACTATTTCCAAATTCCACCAAGCTTTCTCTGGCCTATAGTGCTTGTTAGTAATGCTATGCTGTAGCTGACAACGCTTAAATGTCCTCACTCAATCCATATTTGATGTCTGCACTCACTTGCCACAAGTGTTTCACCAAATTAAATTGAAAAAATATGTTTTCCCCTAATAAATGAGAAAATCATGCACATGTGTATCTTAAATGTAATATAGTCTGAATAGAGATAAAGTTTAGATCATTTCAAATGCCCTGAACATTTATGGGGGGTTTAAATTATCCTTGTATGCTTATCTTATGTATATACTTCTATAAATGTCATATTTATAACTTATTGTGGGCAATTTTTTAAAAATTCTAATATGAGATAGAATAATAGTGTAGAATTTTATAAGCCATTTGCCAGGCCATTTTATTGTTAAGGAACAACCTTTGGTGTTTTAAACACCAAGCAGACATTCTTGGATGCAATTGAGACCATTTCAATGTACCAATTTCTTCTTTCTTTTTTATTTCCTGAAACAAAATATACATAAAGCAACAATTCCTCTATTGGCTTATCTCAGAAAGTTGACACTCTCTCCAGGATACATAGAGACAAATTTTCAGACAAAAGATCTTCCTACAGGCAAAGGAAAGATTGTTCTTCAACAGCACTTCTAAACCTAGAGTTTCAGAGCTCCTGCAGGAGATGCCTAGAAGAAATCAGGAAATGAGGGGAAAGAGGTTCCCTGGAAATTTTTCTCCCTAATAACATTCTGATAATAGTTAATGTGTGAGTTAAAGCTAGACTGTCTTCACTCCTTGTCCTTAGTGATAAACCTTGTTTTTCAATGTAAATAGGGCCTATCTTCCCATGTTTTTTTTTTCCATTTGAGATAAAAAATATTTCAGTTGTGACATCACCATTGGTTGTTGATGAAAAGATTAAGTTCTCAAAAATTAAAGCTACTGCCCTAGAATGAAATGATAAAGCAAAGGTAACACAGGAACAAAACACTTGTTTTCTTCATAAATTCATAACCATGCATATGAAGTTCAATCAAGGCATCCATGGATTAGAAGACTGGTTCAAGTGCTCTAGAAGAGGTTAGAAAAATAGCAGATTAACCTGTCTGCTACCTTATCAGTCAGTTCTGAGTAATCAACTAAGTTAACATTCTTGCCTTTTACAATTCATTAATTCATACAGGAGAGACCAGGAAATCTCCTAGTTCCTGCAACATTAGGTATGGCTGGAATGTGAGGAAACATCAGATTAAGAGGACTTTTCCCAACAAAGGATTGTTAGCAATTGCCTTGGAACTTTAACCCTTTTTAATCTGAGTAAAGTCCTTCCGAGTTAGATTAGGAAGATAAATTGTTCCTGATTTATGGCGGTGTTTGGTAGGTTCAACTGGATCCTAATAGAATTGCACTAAATTCTAAAAGGGACAGCGGTGCAAACAATACCAACACCTTTATAACCCCAGAGTGTCGGAAGCACAAACAGGAGGCTGGGGTAAGTGTCTCAACTAAGCCTCTCCTGATTCTTTACAGATTCAGTTAAAGAGTAGCAAGAAGGAGTGGCCTATAGATAATGTCTTTGTTCTCCTTTTTTTATTCTCTTCCCTAGATCCTGCTTTTTAGGGAATGAATTAATGATACAAATTAATGCTTGAATTAATTTTTCTACCTCTGAAAAATTCAATATGAAGCATAGAGATATGTTCAAAGTCACCACACTGTGTTCAGGCAAATGTGTAAAGACTTCTCTCTTCACCCAAAATTGGTTCATCTTAGGGAATCCATAAAATCTAGACTCAGTGAATTCTTGTTGAATATTTAAGCCTTTACTTATCCATTGACTCCCTGAAGACAAATCACTTGCTTATTAAAAAAATGTTTGGGCATCATAATTACATATAAAACCCCTGCATATTAGTGTGTTATATCAGAAGGTGAAACCATGAAGTAGACAATCTGATTGTCCCAGAGGCCATCAGGACCTAGAATAGCCAGCCCAGGAGTACTTCATGCCTGTCTGTTGCTGTGGCTAGATGAGATCTGATAAAAATTGGCACCAAGAGCAACTTTGCAAGGAAACAAATAATAAAATGGAATCCAAAATGGGTAAGCCTTTACAAGTAGGAAATGCACCTCATTTGTCTTTTTTTTTTTCCCTTGAAGGGGGCTGGTGAATGTCTGGTACAGAGCCTCACTCTGTGGCAGGTTGGTGGGAGTGGGTTCCCCCTTTGGTTTTCCCTTAACAACATGCATATGAGCTGGTTGTATGGGCAGCAGGAGCTGGTTGTAACAACCCCACCAGCTGTTCCAGCACTCAGTCTATAGAAACATCTACATTCAGCAGATAACCTAAGAGAAGCCTCCCTACTAGCAAAAGGGGAGAGTTGTGCACTTTAAATATTATGGGATCACTCTTAGGTCTTCTTTTCCACTTTTTATTTTTCCAGTCTTTCCCTTAAAAACCTATTCTTTGGGAACTTCTGGGTTTTATTTTAATTCAGAAAGACCATATACCGGCATTTCTCAGCCTAAATCTCCTTCTTCCAAACCTCCCTTGGTATGTTACGAATTCCTTCTGAAGCACTTACGTGGTTGGAGCAAGGTTTGATGTCAGCCCATATGTGAGAAGTGAGAATAAAGACACATGTGTTGATTGTAGAATTGGCATATAAGAGCAGACAGAGAGGACTGTGGATTTTCATTTCTGTGGGCAATCTACAGAATCTAGGCTTAAATCTTGAATTTTGCCTGTGTCCCCTAGGACCTCTGAGACATCGTTTCAGTTATCTGTGTCTGCACATTCCATTTCACATCAAAATGCAGTGACTTAAAGTAACATTCCTCATGATCCTGTAGGTCAATAATTTGAGCAGAGTCTAGGGGGATGTCCTATCCCTTCTTCACATAAAGTTGGCTGGTATAACTCATGTTTCTGTACTTAAACATTAGCAGGGCTGGGCTGGGCTGGGCTGGGTTGATGATTCAACATGGCCCCAGTGCTGGTGTCCGCAGGAACATCTTGGATTTCCTCCTTGTGGCCTCTTCACTTTGTTCACCTACTCTTAAGGTTTCTCTCCAAGTCTTTGGCAAAATAGCATGATATTTCTCATGTGAGTGTAAGTAAGAATTAAAGCAGAGTGGGGCCAGGGAGATGGCTCAGTAGAATAAGTGCTTCCCTGTCAAGTGGAAGGGCCTAAGTTAAGTCCCCAGTTCCACCGAAAGAAAGAAAGAAAGAAAGAAAGAAAGAAAGAAAGAAAGAAAGAAAGAAAGATTTAAAGCAGAAGTTACAAGATCCCTCTACAAGACTTAAGCTTGAGCTTAGAAACAAGGGTTGGAAACCCCACTCTTTCCTTGTGCAGCATTAACCTCATCGGAGCAAGCTTTGATGTCAGTCCATATTTCAGAAGTGGGGAAAGAGACACCCTTGTTGGTGGTAACATTGGCATATATGTGCATATGGGAAAAGACTGTGGATATTCATCTCTCTAGGCAATCTACTAGGGACTCTGTAGGTTGAACCACTGGCCACTGTTGCTTTTACTGTCAGGATAATGTACAAGGTTGGAGCAAGGCTTGATGTCAGCCATATGTGACAGATGGGGATAAAGGCACCCTTGCTGATGGTAGGATTGGCATCTAAGAATCTAGTAAGATTCTTGCCCTATCAATATCTTTTTTTCAGAAAAGGTGTTTAGTATGCATTAACTAAACTTATCTACTCAGGACATGGCAAGGGGCATTCCCTAGTACACAGTTATACAACACAGACACTGTCCATGTGATAGAGGGCCTCAGGACTATGAAGCTTACATTGCAAAGACATTGAGCTCATTTCCTAAGAGAACTGTTAAGAAGGACCCTCAGCTCTTCTCTCTGTGTCCTGCATTGGTGTTTATGCTGGGCCTTCTTATAGATTTGTATTGACATGGGCACTTAGAGTTTAAGAGGCTTTTCAACTTCCTCTATATGTTCCTGCCCTGTTCCAGAATCCGTGCGGTCAGCCTGTACTACCTGCACATTCTCTATTGCCTGTGTTTTGGTAAAAATAACCGTGCTGCTTGTTGGCATGGGGTGGAGAAGAGAAATGAAAGCTGATTAAAATATGTGGCTTCAGCCCCACCTCAACACTGACCCTTTGTCCCTGCCCACCCCCACTATAGGCTGAATTCCAAGAGATGATCTTTGTTCCTGGTTGAGGACTGTGAGTGACACACAGGATGCTTTAAAAAAATTCATATAAGTGGATATAAGGTTACATACTTTGTATGAACCTTTAGACTTTAGTTGAGTCCTTTTGGTTAGGTGAAGATTACAGCACAATTAAAAAATAAGGATGGCATCAAAGAAAACATAGTTAAATATCATCTGAAAATAATACACTTTATCTACATGTAAAGACAAATCTGTACCAAACATATACCTCACTTACATTTTTGTTCAAATGCACAGGATCAATCTCATTAATTCCCATTGCGCAGTGGTTTCTAAGGGTCAAAGACCATGTTAGAAATATAATGAAAAAAAATAATGAAAAGGGGATAAATTATTCCATAAGAAAAAATGTAGAGATGTACATTTTATATTCATTTCAAGACATTTTCTTGTTCTTTGAATTTTGTCCTTAGCCTTAATGCTAAAGGATTCTAAGTGAAATGAGATGAGGCCTTTTAGAAAATTTCAAGGAAAATGAAGATGCATTTAGAGCAAAATTTATTATGAATTATGTGGTCAGGATATTTGTGTCCTCAGCATTCCATTTTAATTAATGTCTCATGTGGACCTATTACGTAGATGACCTTCTGCCCTTTGGTCATCTCCACCTCTCTTTCGAAAGATGCGATGGCAGTCTCCTGTAATAACCAGGCAAGCTTTAGGCCCATGCCTCTTCCTTGGGGTAAAAGGCCCTCTTAATCTCTGTCTCACATGCATCATAGTTCTGAGCTTTGTAAGAGGAGGATCCTATCCTGGAGGGTTTTGGTAACAATCCAATTTTCACATGAGCACAATCAACCAAAATTATCAGTTGTTATACATCCTGTCTATTGTCCAAAGAGATACACAATCATCTAGAGAAACAGAAACAAATCTGCAATGCTCGCGTGTAGTTTTGTATTTCTGGGGCTCAGTAGTAACCCCATTTGATGGGATGTGAACAGGTTTCTTGTTCTTAATAACTTACCACTTATAAAGCAGTCTAAGAAGGTCATGAGATACAAGCTAATAGTCCACTCTGGAGGTTTTTGTGGTTTTCTAGGACATAGCTCGGTGCCACTTCTTGTATGTACAATTTAAGTGCAATGCTAATTTCAACAAAAAATTAAATTGGTAAGGTGACCTTCATACTACACATTTTACTAATTTGTCTCATTTCTAAATTATCACAGACTAGATCCTGACTATGAAGAGGAACATAAAATCATGTAATAACACCCTGGGCAGGTAGAGTGCCTTTTATCAATGATCTCAAAACATATCCTAAGTGTTAATTACTGCTCCAAATCTGCTGGGAGGGAGATGTGGTTATGACCAAGGTGCTGATGAGGAAGCAGATGCCAGGTCAGGGATCGGTGACTTAAGATAAACTGCATGATCTTGAGCAGCTCTGGAGTAGAAAGGAAAGAACAGGACCCAGTCCGAGATGGAGCGTGGGAGCTCCTTGCCAGTGAGGCTCATGCACTGCTGCCGACCTTGCTCCCGCCTCAGCCATCGTCGCTGTTCCTTTTCCTTGATAATAGGTGCCATCACCATGGCCCTCTTTAGAGCAGTGTTGTCCGAGCTGCACTCTGCAAGCTGGGCTTCCTGGATACCAAAGGAGAGAACTGAAGAGCACAGTCTCTGGAGCCTCCCAGAGAGCCCCTTGCAGGACAGGCTGGAGTGTTCCCTGCAGACCACATCAAACCTGCCTTGGCCCCTGAAGACCCAATTTTGAATGAGTTGTTTTTCTGGGCATGGATGATAAGATGTTATCTGGCCCCTCGGTGGCCCAGTACCTTGGGTGAAGTGCAGTTAATTTGAGTCTTGCTTGGGGCACATTCTGCCCTTCAGGCTGGGTGAGCGTGGTGGGAAGCAAGCAGAGCCTGCTCACAGATTGTGCTCCTGTGCTCTGCCCCTGTAGTTCTTCATCTGTAATCCTCTTGTTTCCACAACTCTCTCCATAAAATGCTTTTAAGCTTCAGAACCAAAACTGATATCAGAGCCAGAACAGAGTCCCATCATTAGCACTCCCAGAAACCATCTTCTCAAGGGAAATTCTCAAAGTTTCCCAGCTTGTCACAGATCCTCCATGAGCAGCATGTCCCCCCTGTGTGGCATTAATCTATCACATCTTTGAAAAAAAAATGAAGAACATACATGATTCTGAATATTTCTGCTTTCTTCTTCTCTCCTTTGCCTTCTCCAAAAAAGGGCACAAGCAAGAAGAGACTAAGTCTCAAACAATGATGGCCACTGTGGAATCACGGGGACTACAAAATAAAATCATGATAAGTTAGTTCCATAGCACATCACTAGAGAGAAAGGTTACACACAAGTAGGGGGAGAAATCTTTTTTCCATTGACCCATTCAAAAACATCCATGACTTCATCGTGGCTGGATACTTGGTGAGTTTCATGCTCTGGAATTTAAGAATTAGAGGAAGGGGACAGAGGAAATTTTAAAATAGGCCTAGAAGGGTGGTCAAGCCTGGTTCACAGATCTGCTGCTCTGTACAACCCACAGCCCTTTGGGAGCTGCTGAAGTGATGTGTCTTACTTTTCTATTTTGAGCCTGTGACTCACATTACAAATATTGACTTCTATTTCTCTATTAGCATCAATTTTTTTTTCCTTGAATCCTCCAAATTGACTTTGACTATAACTTTGGTTAATATTAAACCTCTTCGGTCAACACATTTTTATAGCTATGAGCTGCTGCGGCCACATGGAGTGGGGATTGGCAGAGAAGACGTACAACCAGGAGCGGAATATGGGACAAGGCTCTTTTGGGACCCTTCCACACCCCTGGCCCACTGACTACCTGGCATGCTCCTGCCAGGTTCATTTTTCCAAAGCATAGGTGGATCATAGTGGAAACCTTCCATGGCACCAGACTGCCAGAGGAGGAAGGTTTGAATTCTACGCCCACACCCTCCAAGGAATGAAAAGGCTTTGCCCAGGCAGACCTGAAGACTTCACGCACTAAGTCACCTGTACACACATCACCAGCTCTCCCTTGTCTTGGTCCTCCAAGAATTCAAGTCTCTCTTATGACACCTAAGTAAACTCACACATAAGCAAATTCCCACTCCTTCGTCATGGGCTTGGGCAGACTCATCTTTGTACCTTCTGTACACTTAGCACCAGTGCCAGCACATGGCAGATAATGAATAAACATTTGCTGAGCTGAATCCTGTCTCAAGGTTTATCTGTTTCTTTTAGGCATATGATTAATAGTCACATGAAGTAGTTAAAATAGCCATACTGCAAGGTGGCTGAAGCAACATGTCTCTGAAAAAATCAAATGATTTTTGCTAATAACCAACTAAAACAAACACATGTATTAGCATGCTTTGTCACCTTAGCTAGGATAGGAGAAGAAATTGTCATCAGAGTTACAATAAGTGTTAAAATGTAAGTCAGAAGGAGAAATAGAAACTCAACAGAGAACACAAGGCCCTAGCAGCTCTTCCATGACCAAGTCTCCTTGAGCTGTTCTCAGCAGACTCGGGGCATGAGGTGTTTGTTGCTTGCCTTTGCTGGATGATTAGAAGCTGAAAGCAACAGGAAAGTGAGAAAAGTGGCAATCAGAAAGAACTGCAGGGGCCAGCAAGAAAACTCAGTGATCTAAAGCACCTGCTTAGGCAAGCTTAATCTAGTACAGGACCATGGTTTGATCCCCAGCACCATGTGCTACACCAGCCCCACCCCCAGAGCAGGCTAAGCCAGCCACAGAAAGAAAGAAAGAAAGAAAGAAAGAAAGAAAGAAAGAAAGAAAGAAAGAAA
>NDGN011450139.1:0-14884 GCA_002564285.1 Tympanoctomys barrerae
AAAAAAAAAAAAAAAAAAAAAAAAAATATATATATATATATATATATATATATATAAAACCACTAAAACAAAACAAACCCAAAACAACAAACATACACATGTACATAAATCTACCACCAGGAAATCAATCAACAAGTTTCAGAGTCAGAGCTGGGTTTGAAAACAGATTGTGTGACTTGGTGAATTATTTGAACTTTGTAGGGGTCAGTTTCTTCAAAGATAAAAATGAAGACAATAGTTCTATTTTATAGGGTAATTGCGAAAATTAAAGATAGCACATGAAAAAAATCATTAACCACTGTACCTGAAAACAGCAAATTATCAATGTATACTAGCTATTCTCATGTTTACTATTTTGGGAGGGATTAGGAGGAAGAGACTAATTTCTTCCTAAATTATTCCAGCTCTACCATTTGCTTGTTACATGACTTTGGACAGGTTAGCATTTTCTTGGTTTCCTCATCTGTAATATGGGGCTAAAGACACATCAAGTTCTGCAGATTCACCAAGTTAACACTCCTGAACCATTTAGGAAAGCAAGTGACACCTGGGAAGCATTTAAGCCTGACAAATGACTGCTAGTCTCAGTTCCCGAAATTGCTCATCTCAAAGACAAGGAAAATGAGAGAGTTATGATGCAGACAGTAATGGAAAGAGCAGAACAGCTGGGCATGGTGGACATGGACTATAGGCAAATGCCTATAACCCCAGCACTCTGGAAACCTAAAGGAGGCGCCCAGTCTGCACAACTTAGATTTGTCTCCAAAGTAAAAGAAAAAAGAAAAAAAGGCAGAAATCTTGGTGTCAGACCTACTTTCCAACCCAAGCATTTCTACTGGAGGTCATTGTTCTCTGAGCATCACCTTCTTCATTTTTAAACTTTGTTCTCTTTCTAAAATGTTTGCTGAGTAGACCAAAAATGGGACAATGAATAAAAAAATAACACTTCAATAGATGTACAACACGATACAGACAGAAAAGATAATGTTGTTGAAAGACGGCTAGCTGTGCCAGACTTTAGAACACTCTGCTGGGGAAACACATGTGCCCTACATATTCAAAAGTGTCCTAGGGCACCGCAGGAACTGTGTCTTGACAGACGCTTGCATATATTAACACTTCCTATTCATCCTGGCACACCCTATAAAGTCTATAAAGTCTAGCACACAGCAGTCCCTAAGTTAATTGTTGGAACAAATTTACACATTTATCTGTGTCTTGCACATAAATGTACCTGACCTTCTTTTCCACTCACATCTTTATTTAGCAATGTGTGTCAAGCAATTACAAATTGCTAACTCCTTTCTTTCTAACAGGTCAATCACTTAAATCTGATTTTGAACTTTCTAGACCTCTTCTAATTAATTATTGGGGTCACAACAGTGAAGAATGCTTACATTTGGAAGGTGAGCAAGACAAAACAAAAGCAAAAGAAAGATGTAATCAGCGATGAATGCTGCAAAAACAAATAAGCAAGGTGATGTGACACTAAGTTGGCCTACTTTGCAGTGACAGAAAAGGGAGATGACACGAGATTTAAATGATAGGAACTTTTGATTTTCTCATATCTAAAAATATCAGTAATACCAAAAACTATTAAATACTCCCAAAAGGTACTCTGTTTTAATGTGAAGAATGCAGAATTGGGGGCAAAGAAATCTGCATTCAGGCCCTGACATGGGTACTTAGTTGTGAGACATTAGCAAGTCACAAGATTTCCTTTAAATACCCCCCACACGGTTTCCCTACCACAGTAGAGCCCCTTACTACTCTCGATCACAGTCCCTTTTCGCTTCCAGTATAATCCAATGAGTTTTTTAATATTTTATTTTCTGTTTCCTTCTAGAATGCAAGCTTCAAGAGGGGAGGCCCTTGCTAATCTAGATCATGGTTCTACCAGCATCAGCCTGGCTCTAAGGTGGAGCTCAATGTTTACTGTGAATAATGAGTGAAGAAATGAAGCAAGCCATTTCACTGAGAAACTCGCTTTCATCTTTTTTTTTTTTTTTTTTTCCTAGAATGGGTAGAATGATTCCTGTTTCATGAGATCGTTTTTGTCTTAAGACTATCCTGGTGACAGCTTGACGACAGTCCAGAAATAGGGCTTTTTGAGGAAAGGTGAAGAACAGTAAAAGATCATGCGATTATCAAAGTCCTTTGGGTCTAAACGGAGACAACCTCTTAACAGTTCACAAAATGCTTTTACATCCCTCCTCCCTTTTAAACTGCAAGAACCCTAGAAGCCAGGAAGGCTTACTGGGGAAGCTAGTCCAGAGAAGCAAAGGCATTTGTTCCTAGAAGAGAACAGCGGGGTCAAGCCTGGAACCCCGGCTTCCCCATTCCTGGCAGCAAATCCCCAGAGGCAAGGGGTCATTACTCGGGTTGTTATTTCCGGGCCAGAAGCCGGACAATCCGGGGCGGAGCCTGAAAGCCGTCCTACAAACGCAGTCTCTGTGAAGCCTTCCTCGCGGGGCTGACGTTTGCGACAGGGACACGTCGCGACTGGACTCACCTTGTGGCCTCGGTGTGCTGCCCTCTGCTCATGCCCCCAAAGCAAGTTCCGACGCTGGGGCCGAAGGACGACTAGAAGCGTCAGTGCGGATTCCGCCAGCTGCCAGGCCGCCCGTGATGCGCTACGCCTGCGCCGCCGCCCCGCCCCGTGACGTCATGACGCCCGCGCCGACGCCGTCCCCGTCGTCGCACGAGGGTTCCCCTTAGTAACCTGGGCGATAGCTGGTGAGTGGTCTCGAGGTGTCCGGAGGTTCGCGCGGGGAGACTCTCATTCAAGAATTTCTGGGGGGCCTCAGGGGCCGGACACCCTCCCCGGAATCGTCCCTTTAGAGTCCAGTCTGACCTTAAGGCTGGGCTTGTGGCCTTGAACAAGTCTCACGGGGCGGGGGTGGAGCTTGTCTCACTAGCTAGGAATTTAGGGAATGCCCAGGGACTTTCTAAATAGTAGCTGATATTTGGTAACACACCATCTGACAGGAACATTTCATTTTCAGAGCAGTCCTAAGGGAGTAGGTATTATTATTCCCCATAATGAAGAAACGGAAGCTCAGAGATAATTTTACCAGGGTCACGCGGCCATTAAATAAGTGATGGAGCTTAAATTCAAACCTAGATCAGTCTTTGAAGCCTGAACTTTAACCGCTATTTTGTGTTGTCCCGTTGGAAAACAGTTGCCATTTCACTAATATGTCTCTGTTTACATAAGCCAGACAAATTTTACAGGTGAGACTGAGGTTTAGAGAGTTTGACTAGTCTAAGGAAGTTGCTGGGAACAGGGCTCTTCTCGAGATCTTCCTAGTAGGGCTCTTTCCTGCAACCATATTGTTTCATTTCCCAGGATCTTGGAGAGCTTTATAGTTGACATGCAAGAAAACCCTTCTGACCCCGTTATAGTTGGGAAAACAAAACCTAGACAGAAAAAAGCGATGGTGTAAGTTGTAAGCCAGGGGCAAGTCGGAGCTGCCACAAATGCTTTTGCAATTTGGGTGGCATGGATGATACAACAGGGAGGGTTACTATAGGATTTGTAGTACTTAGATAATAAATACACATATGTTGTGTTGCTAAAAATGAAGTGTTATGATGAAGTCCACAGTGCTGTGATGGGCTATGGGACACATGACCTCATTTGGTTGGAGGCCATGGACGGGAAGGCATGCTCTGAAGAAATGGTGGCAAGAATAGGAAGTAAAGAGGCAAGGAAAGAGCATTCCAGGAAGATTCAGCGCTGTGTTTGAAGACCTTGGAGCAGGAGGAATCCTTGCAGAAATAAAGGATCAGCTTTATTTAGTGAAATAAAGATGGTAATCAATTACAGTAACACATGTGAAAGTATTTTATATCCAAGATCCTC
This sequence comes from Tympanoctomys barrerae, assembly GCA_002564285.1. Classification (NCBI taxonomy): domain Eukaryota; kingdom Metazoa; phylum Chordata; class Mammalia; order Rodentia; family Octodontidae; genus Tympanoctomys; species Tympanoctomys barrerae. The sequence goes on from NDGN011450139.1 coordinate 3,866, forward strand.
TATATGCGTACTCACTTACAAAAATACACATATTGGAAGTTAATACTGCATTGGGAGTGGATGCTGGGACAGTGGGTCAAGCCAGGACTTAGGTTCCTCTATTTCTTTCCAACGTTAAAATGCACCTTCTGTGAACAGGAAAATTCAAGTTTTGAGACCTCAGCTTTGGTAAAAGAATGTATGTTTTAGATAGTTTAAAAATATTTTAACAGTTGGGATAATACATTACTTATTGCATATGAGATATACTGTTATATATATATATATATATATATATAATATTGGGTAAAAGCACAGATCTAAGCTATCTTACCTGAGTGGTGGAAGCTTTAGACAGTCTAAGTAATATGCTCAAAGTCATGTATCTAGTAAGTGTCTAGTGATCAGGGCAACAGCTTCCAGCTTTAGACTTTGATCTAATGTTCATACACATTTGCCACATTGCTTCCATGTGTAGGTTACTTTTGCTGGATAATAAATGGGCTCTCATAGCAAGTTTCTTTTCAAAGCTTTAATTCTTCATTTGTGCTGAGCTGAATGTTAAAGTGTTAAGACCTTGGGGTAAAAAGTCCAAGGGACTAACTTGCCTTTACTAAACTTCCACTTTAAAATTTCCTAATTTCTGTGCAATTAAAATCTATGCCTTAAGCATTTCAGCAATGTGGTTTATTTATAGAATTGTCTTCCGGTTCACGTGTACTGGGTCTGCTCTTGGGTGTTGCATTTTCTGCCAAAGGTGGTTTATTTCTAACCCATTTTGATTTCCTGTTGCTGTGTAGGTGGGTATTATAACCAACAGGAACACCAGGAAACCTGCCATAAATGGAGCAGCCAGATTGTGACACTGTAGATGAGAAAAAAAACTCACTACACATTATTATACAGCCATATTTGGATATAAGTGTGAGTTAGATGTTGGCTATATTAAGGAAAAACCTAGATATAGAAACCTCACTTTGGGCTGGCGAGATAGCTCAGTGGAATAAGTGCTTGCCTGGCAAGTGCAAGGTCCTGAGTTCGATTCCTGGTTAAAAAAAACACACAAAAAACCCCCTCACCTTCAACCAAGCTTTTGCTTAAGTAGGACTGGTTGGGTCATTAACTCTAAATCCTTGGATAGTAATAATCTTTTTGAGCCTTAGTTTCAACATCTATAAAGTGGGGGTTATTTATTTTTTTAAGGTGAAGAGAAACAGTATTCCTCCAAATATGTTTACAGTATTTATAAACTATGTCTAACATCACTTGCTATTAGAAATTCTGTTGATAGAAATTATTTATGTCTACTAGTTTGCTCTCCTTTTTTAAAAAATGTATTTGGTTGTTACAGGGTCTCACTATGTAGCTCAGACTCATAGTGATCCTCCTCCTGTTTTCAGCCTTCCCAGTGCTGGGATTATAGGCATACGCATCTACAGCTGGACCCTGTGGCCAGCCCAGACCACCCTAGTGGCGGGGTTGGCACAGCATGTGCTGCCCAGGGATTGAACTACGGTCCCGATGCTTGCCTAAGCAGGCACTTTAGTCCACTGAGCTATCTCACCAGCCCTAGTTTGCTTTCTTTTAAATAAAATGGCCACCACATTTATTAAGTCATTACCATAGTCCAGGCTCTTGGCTAGATGTTTTATATGGATTCAGTATTTCATTTTAGGGTCAGAGTTACTTTTCTCTTGAGCTAGAAAGTAATGCCCAGAAAGGAAGAATGAATTCCCCAAGGTGATGATTTGCCTTTAATCTGACTCTAGGCCATTTATACACTAATAATGACATTTATGCAATTTATTATGTTTGGCATGAATGTTTGAAAGGAAGGGTAATAACTGCCAATAGATTTTAGCTTCCTGCTGTCTATAGGCACTGTGTCAAGTGTTACCTGCCTGATGTCATTATTCCCAACTCTTTTTTCTTCTCCCAACTCTTAATCAGTATAATTATTCTCATTTTACAATAGAGGATGTCAAAATCCAGAGATACTCAAGAGCATTTAATCAGTGGTGGAGCTGGGATTGGATCCTGCCATTCCTTTGCTGCACGATCTGCACTTTTATTCACTTTATCATATTGCTTCAAAATTTTAGGAGGGGATTATTTTTTTATGAAGTGTGGCACTGACTTTCAAAGATAGCAACTTCCAGATATTTGATGATGATTGTCTTAATTTTCAGCAGAATGATAGCCAGATTCCTGTCAGAAGTTATTAGTGTTAACATTTGTCAGCTAGGACTGTGCTCTATCCAAGGTAGTTGTAGGCTGTAGCATCTTTCCATGGTCAAAGACCTCGGAAATATGACATGTAACTTATATTAAGCCAGTGGAGGGTGGCATTTTCCAGAGCTTTAGTTCAATACCATGGAGGACCTCAGACCCCAATTATGCTTCAGTCTCACAAAATGTATTCTAATTGGTAATCAGTGCATAAGGAACCAAAGAAAAATTTAATTAAATGCCGTTGTGTAAATTTTCCAGTCATTTTCTGCCTGTTGAGATGGTTTTCTTGTTTAAAGTCCTCTTGTGCTGTGCTTTCTCTTTTATTATTTATTTATTGTGGTACCAGGGATCAAACTCAGGACCTTGTGTTTATCAGGCAAGCACTTACTCCACTGAGCTATCTCCCCAGCCCTGCTTTCCCTTTTAAAACTGCTTTTCCTTAAAGGAGTTAAATGAGCATCATTGAAGATTTAGATGGTGCTCATTGCTTAACAGGCATTTTGGTGTAGGGGCAAAAACTTGGGGTTCAGAGTTTTTTAGTCCCATGAAATAAGGCTAATATTTCCTTCTATGACAGAAGAATTAGAGATAATGTATTTAAATTGCCTAGTACTTACCTCTATTTGTAGGAGTTGCTTGTTAATCTATACACATGATTTTCTGAAGTTGCAGTGGTGTCTTACTTGGCATCTCCTATTTGTCTTATTCTTTTCACAGGTATTCACAAGGATTGTTTTTAGTCATGGCCTTGGGATTAAAATGCTTCCGTTTGATCTACCCTGCCTCTTGTAATTACCTTGGAGTCTTGGTCAGACCTGTTTCAGAAATTGCACTGAAGACAGTGAGTGGAAGACAGCCTGACCATAGCCAACACATGGCTTATCAGGCCCTACCAATTCGCTCTTTTGCAACCAAGAAAGCCAAAGGTATAGACTTAATGACCTTCTCCCCTTCTTTACCCCTTGTAGTTGGACCTTGATTTATCATAAGTGTTGTTCTCAGAAATGAGCTAAATTTCTGCTGGGCGTGGTGGTGCACACCTGTAATCCTAGCACTGGGGAGGCTAAACCTGGAGGAGGATCACGGTGATTTTGAGGCCAGTCTGAGCGGCATAGTGATACCCCGCCTCAAAAAAGCAAACAGAAAAGAGAGATGTAGTGAATTCTCCTCTTGTCCATATGATGAAATAGCGCCTTGCTCAGTTTAGTTGATTAGCTTAAAAGGTCACAGTAACACTACATTAGAACCCAAGGCCTGTTTCCTTATTACCATTATAGCTTATGTATTTTCTTGATGGCTTAGAAAATGCCTAGTTTATTTCTTTTAGTTTTAAAATTATAAGCACAAGTACCAAGCAAACCAGAATGCTTGTGGCAAGGATCAACATATTCTTTCCTTATAGGAAGATGCTTGTTGAATGTATAATTAAAACCAGAAGGTAAAGAGGTATTAGAGCCAAGGATTTAGATGGATGATCTTAATGGCTTGTGTCATCCAAGAATGAGATTTTGACATACTGCAGGTCTCAGCTTAAATGCTACTTCCTCAGGGAAGCCTTCCCTGACCTCTTAGACTAGGTCATGTCCCCTGTTGCAGGCACTCATGCACACTGTTGTTTTATCTTTGATGTACTTAGAACAGCAGTAATTAATTAATTAATCATAAGATTATTGTTACCTGGCTCCCATGTAGGACCTGATGGTGAAAGCATCTGTTTCTTTGTTATAGTGTACCTGACAGGGCCTGACACATAGTATGCATTCAACAGTTTTGTTCAATGAATCAAGGAGTGACAGAAAATTATTACATAGCCCACTTACTTGTTAGTGGTGGGTCATATAATCCATTCTCAAAGATACTGCTAGAAATATGCTGCTCATATTTTCCCACTGACTTTCCTTTACTAGTTTCATGTTCCTTTTTGTTATTAGGAAAATTTACAAGTTACTGAGAGAGCATTAATGCTTTAGAAGACTTATATTCTGTTAAGAGTGAGAATAGTAATAATATTTAATATGTATGTTGTAGTATGTTGTAAAGTTCCCAACATTTACTAATTTGATCTGTATCCTTATGCATTGAAGAAATTTAATTTTCCAGTGAAAAAAATCTTCATAGTTATCTAGTGAATCCTGATTTTGTACTTTAAAATGAGGAAACTTAGGTACATTTCATTAGTAAAAATGAGGAAACTTAGGTAGATTTCATTAGTAAAAAAGTTTGCCCATAGTTATGTTAATTGGAGAACCAGAAACCTGGGCCTGCTGTTGTCTCAAACATTGCAGTTTTCTGAACACTAGATCCTAACTGGATTGTAAGCAGCGTTTTTTCATATTCTGTGGGTTATTCAGTATTGTCATCTTTGATTGCTTCCTTAAAAAGTTAGTTGTTTGACTTTTTTTTTCCAGAACCAGGGCTTGAACTCAGGCCCCTGCACTTGCCAGGCAAGCGCTTATTCTACTAACCTATCTCCCTGGCCCCTTGACTTTTATTTTTCTGAGACAAGGTCTTGCAGCATAGTCCAGGCTGACCTTGGACTCAACAGTGTGGCCCAAGCTGGCCTCGAACATGCAGTGATCTTTCTGCCTCAGCCTTCCATGTTATTTTAATGTTTGAAAAAAAATTTATTGGAGTCTTTATATTAGTAATGCTAATCCTTTGATTGTGTTGCATATACCTTGTTTTGCTTTTTACTTTGTTAAAAATAAGTTTTAATGTAGTCATTCCTTTCCTTTATCATTTGTGGTTTTTGTCTTCTGCAAGAAATTCTTCTTGGCCAGGAAGATAGCTCATTGTGCCTGCCTGTCAAGTATAAGTCCTGAGTTTGATCCCTGGTACACATATACACACAAAAAAAGAAAAGAAAAAAATTCTTGTCCCAAGTCAGATATGGTGGTTCACACTTACAATCCTGGCACTCAAGAGGCAAAGGCAGGAGGATCACTGCAAATTGGAGGCCAGCCTAGGCTACATAATGAGTTAAACTCCAGCCTGCACTACACAGTGAGACCCAATCTCAAACAAACAAAACCAAACAAAAAGGAATCCTTTTTGTCCCAAGAGAATTTATTTCTTTAAAAAAAGGGAGAGAGTTGGGCCGGGGAGACGGTTCAATGGAGTAAGCGCTTCCCTGGCAAGCGCAAGGACCTGAGTTCAATCCCCGGTTCCGCAAAAAAAAAATAAAATAAAATAAATAAAAAAAATAAAAAAAGGGAGAGAGAAAGAGAGAGAGAGAGAGAATTTATTTCTGAATATGGTGTCAATTAAGAAATCTAATTTTAGGGGTTTTTTTGTGGGTGCGGTATTGGGGATTGAACTTGGGGCCTTGTACTCGCCAGGAAGGTGCGTATGCCACTGAGCTATATTGCTGGCCCAAATTTTAGGGTTTTTTTCTATAAAATTCCTAAGTTGTGTCACTGTCATTTGTTGTCCATGTGATGTCAAACCTGTGGCCCAAACATGGTTGACCTCTTGTTTGTTTGTTTTCAATCTTATAATAACAAGTTTTTATTTATTTATGTGGGGTTTTTTTTGTTGTTGTTGTTTTTTTTTTCAGAATCAGGGATTGAACTCAGGCCCTTGCACTTGCCAGGCAAGTGCTTATTCTGCTGAGCTATCTCCCTGGCACCCAATAACAAATATTTTAAAAATTATGTTTTATTACTTAGTATATAACTGTATTATTCATTTTATATGTGACCAAGACAGTTTTTCTTCACTCAGTATGACCAGGCAGGACCCCAAAGTTCGGACATTCTCATTATTTATTTCAGCTGTGTAATGACCTTTCTGCTATATGTCAGATTCTTCATGTGCTTTGTTTCCGAGCTCTTGTTTTCATCGAACTGCTCATCTCTCCTTGCATTGAATTTCTTAATGCGTATATCACTGTCATAAGCTTTTGAATCTACTGGTACAAGTCCCCTTCCCCATTATGCATATAGTTCCTTTTCATTTTGCTCTTTTATGTGAAATTTATTCTTGTATTGTCAAGTTTTCTCCAGAAGTATTTTTACAGGTCTTTCATCAGGTTTATTTCTGGAATATCATACTATTTTTGTTACCATTCTTAAAGTTTTTTGAGTTAAAGATACAGACAAGTACTTACCTAAATCCCAACTGTATGAGTCAGTGAATTTTCATTAAGTGAGCACAACTTTGTAACCATCATGCAGATTAAGAAATAGAATGTCCCTTGTTTTCTAGAAGCTTGCTTCATGCTCTTTACAGTTCCCACCTTCCACAAGATAACCTGCTATGTTGACTTTTAACACCATGGGTTATGAACTCTGGATTCTTTTCTGACTGACTTCTTTCAGGAATTAGATTTGTGAGATTTGTCCATTTTGTACATGTAACAGTTGTTTGTGGGTTTTTATTCATTATCATATTCCACTGAGTGGATACACCACAATATGTTTTACCCATTTTACAGTTAATGGACACTTAGGTTACTTTCAATTTTGAGGCAAAACAATACTGCTGTTGTGAGCATTCTTGTACATGTGTTTTGCTGCATGCACACACCTGTATGTTCCCTTTCCTTTCTTTCATCCTATTCCTTCCAATGGATTGGCTCGGAACTCTAGAATTATTTGAAAAAAATGTGATTGGTGATGATGGGAATCCCTGTTCTGTTTCTGATTTTATGGGAACAGTTCTTATATGTTAATATCTTGAATTACGTTTGCTTTGTGCTTTGGGTAGTCTTTTTAAAGCAAATATTAATCTGTCCCTGTTTTATAAAAAGTTTTGGTTCAGATGATGTGCTTTTAACATATTTATTAAGGTAATTAATTATTGATACAATCCATCACCCATCTTATTTGTATTGGGGATTTAGCCTAGAAAATGTTAGGCTGCATCACTTGCCCTTTTTATTGTTTTCTTATTTTGAGACAAGATCTCATTGTGTTGCTTATGCTAGTCTCAAACTTGTGATCTTCCTTCCTCAGCATCCTGAGTAGTTGATATGACAGACAGGTATCATCACACTCATCTTTGTGTGTGTGTGTGTGTGTGTGTGTACGTACACATGTATATGTTGCTAGGGATCTAACTCAGGGCCTTGCATAGGCTAGGCAAGCAGGTTCCTACTAGCTACATCCCCAGCCCTTCCTCTCTTTTAGTCTATTAACATGGCAACTGAGCATTTGTAGCTTTTCTGTTGTTAAACTGCTTTTGTGTTCATGCTATGAACCCCTTCGTGTTTTTGATGGTTTACTTACACATTAATTGATACATTATTTCTCTATATCTGGATTTATTGTGTATGACTATTAAGATTTTTTAGTCTGTATTTGTATGTCAGATTAGTCTTAATGTAATTTTTAATATTGATGGGCATAACTTTCCATGATCCTTTTCTGCTTTTGATATCAAGATGGTATTAGCTTTGTTATAGTTTGTATCTTGATGTTCCCCTAAAGCCTGATGCAGTCATAGGTGGGGCTCTTGGTGTTTGCTGGATCTAGGGTGTGATGCTGTGATTAGTGGTGCAGTGCTGGGAATCAGGGTGCTCTGTCCTGGGTGTGAGTGCTGCCTGCCCTGAGGGTGGGTAGCCTGGATGGAATATAAGGGCCAGAAAGGGGGCTGCTGCTGTCACTTGCTGTTGGCGCCTGCCCTGCTTTGCCATGAGCTGTTTCCTCTGCCTTTCTGCCATAGCACCCTCCCTTGGAGCCAGCCAACTATAAACTGAAAGGTTTACTGTGAGCTACAATGAATCTTCTTTAACTTTGGGTGTCAGGTATTTTATCTCAGCAATGAGAAAAATAGCTAAGCGAGATTTATGATGTGATTTGGAGTGCATTTCTTTCTCTTACGTGAATGAATGGTCTGTATAAAGTTAGGATTATTAGTTCCTTACCTGTATGACAGAATTTGACTGTAAAATCATCTGGATCTGAAATTTGTATATGCATATGTGTGTGTGATCTGTGTAGATTAATAGATTTAGTTTCTTTAATGACCTTAAGGTTGCTTAGATTTTTCTCTTTCTTCTTGACTAAGTAACTTATTTGTTTTCAGGAAAATTCATTTTTTCTAAGTTGTCAAGGTTGGTTGTTGCTTTAAAGTCATGTGTGATAGTCTCTTAAGATTATTAAGGCCTAGGCTGGGGAGATAGCTCAGTGGTCTAAAGTGCCTGCTTAGGCAAACTGAGGCAAAAGCGCAGGGACCGAGGTTCGATCTCAGGTACCACGTGCCACACTAGCCCTGCCCCTAGGGTGGGCTGAGCTGGCCACACAAATAAATAAATAAATAAAATAAAATTATTAAAAAGATTATGAAGGCCTGAATGTGGTGGCAGGTACTTATGATCATAGCACCCTGAAGGTGGAAGCAGGAGAATCACAGCGTGTGGGGCCAATCTGGGCCGAATAGCAAGACCAAGACTCACCTGAGCTAGAGAGACTCAAAAAACAAAACAAAGCAAAATGAAAAAAACCCTGTTTACTTAATAGTCTAGTAAATAACATATCCATTATTTCACAATTTTACTATTTATTGTGGCAAGAGTACCTAAATTGTTTTAGTAAAAATCTCTAATAACAATATAATATTATTAACCGTAGCCTTTGTGTAGTGCTTTTGATTTTGAGACTTACTCATCCTGGATATTAGCTATTTTGTATTCTTTGATCTCTATCTCTCTCCCTCCCTGATCTGTTTTAGTCTCTTATTTCTGTGTTTTGTTTTTCTTCTTAAGCATCCACCTATATATAAGTGAAATCATGCAGTATTTTCCTGTGTCTGTCTTATTTTACTTAGCACATTATCCATGTATCCATGTTGGGACAGATAGCAGAATCTATTTTCAAGACTGAATATAACCAAAAAAAAAAAATTACATATATGTATGGAGTGGGGGGGAGAGATAAAGAGAGAGAGAGATGTTCTTTATTCATTTTTCCCTTGACAGGCACTTTGGTCGTTTTCTGTATCTTAGTTATTATGAGTAATGCTTAGTTCTTTTCTTGTAAGTACTTAAGACTGTGTGTTTCTACTTAAATACAACTCTGAGTGCTTCTTAAACATGTGTTTTTTTTTTTTTTTTTTTTTCAGAACCAGGGATTGAACTCAGGCCCTTGTGCTTGCCAGGGAAGTGCTTGTTCTACTGAGTCATTTCCTGGGCCTTTATTTATTTATTTATTTATTTATTTGGCACAACTGGGGATTGAACTTAGGTCCTTTCACTTGCCAGGCAGGTGCTTATTCTACTCAGCTGTCTCCCTGGCCCTATTCCTAAACATTTTTAGTGGAAAGTATTTTTATTAGGGTCATTTCTAAATACTTTCAAATTTTTGTTACAGATTTCTCCATAGTTCATGAGTGTTTGTTATTTAGACTGTTTAAAACTTTTATGTATTTCTTTTTAGTCCATGAATATTTAAAATGTTCAAATATTTTCAAAACATATGGTTGTTTGGGGATAAATATCTCACTGTGATCAGAGAACATACTATATGATTAGTTTCCTTGATATTTGTTGAGATTTGCTTTGTGGAATTAAAAAAATGGTTATCTTGGTGCTGGTGAGATAGCTCAGCAGACTAAGTGCCTGCTTACGCAAGCTCAGGGACTGGGGTTTGATCCTGCACGCCATGTGCCGCACTGGCCCTGCTCCTGGGCATGCTGAGCCGGCCACGAAGACGGCGTGGTGGCGCACACCTGTAACCCCAGCACTGGGAAGGCTGAAAACAGGAGGATCACTGTGAGTCCAAGCTGTGTAGTGAGACCTGTACCAAATACACTTAAAAAAAAAAAAAAAAGGTTATCTCATGTAAAACCTGAAGTGTGCTTGTGTGTGCTCTTATTCTTGGGTACACAGTTCTGTATGTGTTCATTAGATCAAGTTCACTTATATGGAAAGATTTTCTATGTATTTATTCTTTCTTTACAGTGACCTACATCTCCAGCCTTTATTTTTTAATTTTTATTTTGAGGCCTGGTCTTGCTAAGTTGTTCCATAGCCCAGGCTAGGCTCAAATTTGCCATCCTCCTCCTTCAGCCTCCCAGAGTGCTGGGATTACAGGCATGTGCTTTACTTCCTTTTTTATTTGCTCAGTTTATCAGATTTTTTACCATATTGGCAGTACTTTTTGTTCTTTCAATGACTTAATTTGTATTCTTTTTTTAAAAAACGTTTTTAGTATAGGGTCTATAGGGTCTTACTATATAGATAGGACTCCTAGTGATCGTCCTGGTTTTAGCCTCCCAAGCGCTGGGATTATAGGCATGTGCCACCATGCCCAGTCTCAATCACCATCTCAGTGTGCCCTGGGGGTGGGGCCAGCACAGCATTCAGGGATCAAACCCCAGTCCGTGCACCTACCTAAGCAGGAGCTTTAATCTGCTGAGCTATCTGGCCAGCCCTTTTAATTTGTATTCTTGTAGCAACTGTGCAATGTAGACATTAATATTTCTCTTTTACAATAGGGAACTTAATACTGAGATAGGGTAACTTGCCCAAGGTAAAAAATGTAATATGCATTATAGTCATGATTTAATGAGGAATACCTGATTAAGTATGGGCCCTAAATAATGTCTGAGAGAGTACACAGCATGAAACTGGGAATCTGGTTGACACTCAGTAAATATAGGCCCCCTTTTAGGTCAGAGAAAATGTTTATAATTTTCTAGCACTTGACATTTTGGCTTGCACACAGTAGGCACTTTACTAATTACATATTGTCTCTGTGTGTGCCGCTATTCTTCTATTCTCTATTCACTGAATGTTTACTTTCTAGCCAAAGGGAAAGGACAGTCCCAAACCAGAGTGAACATTAACACAGCTTTGGTTGAAGATAT
>NDGN011450151.1:0-14959 GCA_002564285.1 Tympanoctomys barrerae
CTCACTAGGCAGTTCATATCCTCCTGTTTTCAGCCTCCCCAGGGCTGGGATTACAGGCATGCACCACCACACCCAGACTCTGTCACAGGCTCAGCACACCCGGGGTGCAGGGCCAGTGCAGACACAGCATCCAACCCTGGTCCTGCGCTTGCCTAGGCAGGCACTTAGCTCACTGAACTATCTCACCAGCCCTTCAGTAGCCTTTCTGCCCTAACACTAATTCATTCTCCTGGTTGTCTGGCCCCATACTCTGCCATGGAGAATGGCCTCACTGAAGACCCCTTGTGTTTTACTTCCTTCTGCACCTCAGCCTGGGCCATTTATTATTGATGCAGTCTCAGAATGAACAACTTTTGTAACTTCTAAATATACTCACTCACAAGCTCCACCTGTCTCCCCCATCCATCAAGGCCACAAAACTCATGTCTCCTTGGAAAATGAAAGAAGCTCCATGTGGGGGACCAATTAAACATTTCCTTTGAAATGCTATAGACTGCTGAAGCTGAACTCCAACCCTGATGGTTCTAATAGGAACCAGATGCTAATTCAAGGTGCTCAGCCTCCTGTGAGCCAGGAGGGACTGCGGGGAGGCAGTATGGACTCCAGAGGGGCTCTGGCTGATGTCAAGCCCAGCTTCACAGTACCAGCTGGAGTTTCAATCTTACCTACCATGTATGACAAGAAGTGGGTGTGCCCCACAGCCCCACGAATACACCACGCTTCCAGCAGTCAATCTCCCTATTGTGCACACTCTAAGGGACCTACCTGGCTTAAGCTCTCTTCCACCAACCCTCCTTTAATACTCAAGCCCCAAGGAGATGCTTTCTCACCATTAAGGATCAGGTTTCTAGGAAGATCCAGAAATCCTACAGGCTGTCAGCTACCACAACCACTCTACAATTGGATTCTACAACAGTCTTATGTGTTTCCTCAGCAAGCTTTCTACAGCCAGTTTATAAAAGTCTCAAGGGGTGCTGATAAATGTTAGCAGCCAGCTCTCGCAGAAGGTGCAATGGGTGAAAGTATTTGTAGTGTTTACCAATTCTCTTAGTGTAAATACTCTCACTGTGGCTGATCTCAAGATACTAAGAGATGTGTAGCACTGGGTCTCGTGAGCTGCTAAGAGCTGGCTACAGTATGTCACTGACAAATAAATTGAGTTCCACAACTCCCAGAGTTCCAGAGGCAAGGATTTTCTCTTTAATAAGGGATGGGTATACAAGGGGTGGTACCATGATTTCTTGAGAATTATATTATACTGTTTCCTACCTTTAAAAAACTGAGTTTTTTCCCCCCAATAAGCATACCCAGTGCTGGAGAGTACATTACAAAGTGCCATGCTGAATTTTTGATAGTATATCTTAAGAATCACAGCTGCCATCAGTGAACCCACCTTCTCAATCTGCTCCAGAGTCAAGGTCTAAGGAGTAAAAAGTGCTGTACTACAGAACTTCCAAACCAAATAACTGCAGGAACCCTTAAAGTTCAACAACAGGGAAGTGGTTAAAGTCTAGAATTATCCTTTAAGAGGATATTGCAAAATTTGACCACAAATAGTAAGAAAAAGGGTGCTGATGTGGCCTTTCTCCATCACAACTAGTGCTGAAACTGAGCTGCTGACTAACGCAGCGCGATATCACTGGGAAGTGTTGGGGCCTTCGGGAAGTATTTGGATCCCTGGGGCACTGCCCTCATAGAGGGTTAATGTGGTTCTCACTAGAGTGGGTTGTTACCCACAAGGCTCTGGGCCTCCTCTGTCCCTTCTAATGTCTGCCATTTATAGAGATGCATAAGGTCCTCCCTAGAAGCTAAGCAGATGTCAGTGTCTCATCCTGGACCTCTAGCTCCCAGAGCTATGAGCTAAATAAACTTCTTTAACAAATCCCTCAGACCCAGGTATTTTGTTATCACAACAACAACAAAAAAAATGGGACTAGAGCCAGAGAGATGGCTCAGAAGAATAAGTGCTTGCCTGGCAAGCACAAGGGCCTGAGTTCAATCCCCGGTTCCACCCCCCTACCTACCCCCCCAAAAACCACGTGACTAAGAGAGGTGTGCTCCTTGGAAAAACAGCGCCTGGCTGGCCTCTTTCTCCTGGGGCCTGAGGCCAGGCAGATCCCGGACCACGGAGCAGGGTCTGCCCCAGCAGATGCTGCCTGCCTCTCTACCACAGCCCTGGAGTAATGGGTTGGCCAAACGGATGGGATAAATCAATGCCAAGGACGCTGTCACCCCAGGCAATCCCACTCCACTCAATTTTCATGAGAATTTAGCAGCTCTGCATGGTTTTTAAGAACCCAATTGTATCTTGACACTTTTTAAATGATGCCTCTTTAGATCCTGCTATAATTTATCTCTTACTTAGGAACAGCTCTACTTCCATAACCATTTAGAAGAAGGGAGAAAAAACTGTGCACACAGTGACTTCACTTAATTTACAATAGCCCACACTCAGTAAAACACAGATGACAGGGGTTTGCCAAATGTGAATCCCATGCCAGAAACCCATTTTGGGAAAGCTTAAGTGGCTTTATTTTGAAAGAAAATACACATTTAAGAAATGTTTACAGATGCGAGTAAGGGTGAGGAGTAAGTGTGTGGGTGTGTGAGAAAGAACACTCACTAATACCATCAGACCTCAAAGCTAAGATTTACACCCATCTGGCAAAAGAACTTTGTTCTCTATTTTTACTTAAAACAAAAATTAAGAATGATTTCAAATTCTGCAGTGTCCAGAGGGAAATGAGAGATCGCAGAGAGCCCCTTCCCTTGATGGATGGTCTTCCTGAAACTCAGCTCAAAACACCCAAGTCTGAACCCAGACATTGGGCTTGGTGGACACAGGGGGCCCCTCGGAGTCCCCCCAAGCACCCTGGGCAAGTTGCTCAACCTCAGATGTCTGGTCGGGGTACAATGCTCATCACAGATGCCCCTCAGCTGCTCTATCCAGAGTCTAGGAAAGTACAAGACAGGAAGGGTAGCAAATTTTCCCCTTTGATGCAAGGGGTAAACTGAGGCAGCAAATCCTCAAAGCCTATATTCAGGTCACCAAGCCAGCTGTTATGGCCTTTGATGGAAAATGAGCTCACTCAATAAGAACAGCATTAGCTCTTGGAAACCACTTGTTTCAGGCCTTGGTGCCCAATGCCAGCAGCAGTGGCCACTACTAGGTACGTAAAACGATGACCCCCAAGGCCTACCCTGCACCTACGCCTTCGGAAGCTGCATGTGAACAAGATCCCACAGTGACTGTCAGGCACGCTCAGGTCTGGGGAGCACTGATTAGGGGCTTTAGTCTGTCAAAAGAAGAGAAATGAGAAAAGTTAGAAAATACAAGAACAGGGGCAGGCGAGATAGCTCACCAAGACTAAGCGCCTGCTTTGGATTCAATCCCTGGTCCCACATACCATGCCAGTCCCACCCCTGGGGCATGCTGAGCCCATGACCAAGTCAGAGCACGGTGGCACATGCCTGTAATCCTAGTGCAGGGGAGGCTGAAGACAGGAGGATCACTACACCAAGCTGCATAGTGAGGCCCTGTACCAAACACATAAATGAAAAAAAAAAGAAGAAGAAAGAAAGAAAGAAAATAAAAGAACTGCAGCAACCAAAACAGAGATGGGTCATACATGGCAAAAGAGGCAGCAGTAAGCCAGGCCTACCAGCACTTATCTTGCTGGACTCCAAAAGCTCAAAGCCAAGTGAAGTTCTCATAGAGACTACCGCAGCCGCACCGCAGGCCAGCACCCTCTTATGGTCCCGTTAGAAATGCAAATGAACAGCACTATCTCAAACCTACAGAATCAGAAATGGGGGTTGGGACTCGGGGGACACAAGGCCCTGGACAAGCAGGCACTTGCCGTGCTGTGTCCCTGCACCGGTAAAGTCATTTACTTTTTACTGCACATCTGCACCTGAAGAAGGTTTGTTTGTTCTCCCTCCCGTGAAGCGCAGGTCTAAAGCGCACTCTCATCTGTTACCTCATCTGACCCTCAGCAGCCACAAGTGAGCGTGAGATGGGCCCTGTCTGGCTACTCAGGAGAGGGGACCTGCTGGCCTGGAGCCAGGCTGCGCAGAAAGCCATGCAGGGCACTCCAGGGCCTGGCTCCCCTGGGGCTCCAGGGGCCGCACGCGCATCCTCACCACACTGCAGGCTGCACCCACATGGCTTAGGCCTGCTCAGGACTCGCACACCCAGCTGGGGCTCAGGGTGCTGCTTGGCCAGCTGGGCACGGGCTGGGCACTGTCGGGTCCATCTACCCACACTCTACTCTCTCCTCTGGGGCAACTTAACTGCAGCCTCAGCCCAAGAAAGCCCTCAGATGGGACCACCTGAAGTGCTCTTACCATCCTGGGGTGTTTCCTTCTCTGTTACAGAAATCTGCAAAACACCCATCTCCCACCACGACAGGGCTTGTAAAACATAAACCCACACCAGAGGCCTAGATGCAGTGTGGCTCATGACAGGCTGGCTCAGCGCAGGGCTGCCCGGGACAGAGCTGCCCCAGGGAGTGCGGGATGCTGCCTCCCTCTGGAGGGCTTTCCAGGAAGGCTGCGGTGCTTGGCAGGAGGTGCACACGCGTGAGCCACCCGGCCTCCTCCTGAAGGGAGAGGAGCACTCGTGCGTCCTCCCTGAGCCCTGGCCCTGGAGGTGCCTGTGCTCCCAGCTGCCTGCTCCCAGCCTTGGTGAGGGGAGCTCCTGAGTGGCAGCTGGATGATTTCGGACAGCTCCACAACTGTCTGAACCCAGCCAGGTCTCTCATCCACGAACGGGCAGTAATAATTCTTACTGCCCGTGTGATCAAGGAAGGCTCTGTGTTAAGTGCTGAGCCCACAGTGGATGCCTCATAAATGTTTATTTTCCCCCCCTTAAAGCTCTGCTCTGCTCTCCTTGCTGCAAAAACAGAGACAAACACACCACAGTTAAGAGCAAATCCAGCAATGGACTCTGCAGCTAGGAAGTCCTCGCCTACATCCATTTGCATTTCCACTGGCAACTGCTCCAATTTTAAAAGCTTGATATTTACTTTGTTATTTATTTTTCACTGTAAATACAACATGTGCTTACAGAGATAGTTATTTTTCTCTGTAAACACTGCAAATGTCTAGAGAAAATATAATCCCAAGCTCACAGGGCTGGAATTATTTTCTTTATGACAATCATTTTAGTTTTAGAAAATCTACTATGCCAATGCCTTATACTGTGTGTTTTACTGGAATTTGGAAGGGGAAGAGGTGGGGGAGACCCACTCCATATAATAGTAATAAGAAGGGAAGAGGCCTCATTGGAAAAATAAAATTGCCTTTATGGCTCCCAGTGGCAGGATAGACAGTTAGGTGTCTGCAGAATCTGTGGCAAGATCAGTCTCCCTGACCACAACAATGACATCTATTGAATAATAAAGTGCTGGTCCCCTGGAATAGAGCCGTTGGACAGCACTGAGAGACTGGGTAAAAAAGTCTTGTAAGGTTTTAGCAATGAACAGAAATGACCAAGGGAATATAGGTATGAGGTCAAAGATACCTTCAGCTCAACTGAAGAGACAGCCAGTCAAACTCGTTCACTGTACAGAGAGGGAGACCGAGGCCCCAAGAGACTTCCAAGCCTTCCGAGGTCATGCACGCTACTGGTGGAGTGTAAACTATTTTTTTTACTCCTAGAATACAGAGAGCGTGGGCTGCTTGAGTGTCTGGGGAGATGATACAGTGTGTCCTTGGCAGGACACAGCTCAGGGTGACAGGTTGGGGGTGCCACCCAGAGGAGGCTGGAACCCATGGACCACTTAGTACTCGCAATCTCTGCCCTCTTGGTAACCGAAATACTGTGATTGCCTTTGCTTGTTTTTCATCTTACTTTTACCTCCGGTTAAGGAAGTGCAAGCATTCAGGTGCTTTAGCATGGAAAAGTGAAGCTGAGAGGGGACACCATCCCTACTTATTACACAACTCCAGGCAGAGTAAGGCAGCAAGGTCATCACCACCTAAGGACAGAGATGGAAGACCCCCAGGATGAGCCCTGCTTCCTGCAGAGGGAAATAAAACCTCGCAGCTTGCTACCTCTATGGCACACATGGACGTGTGTGTGGCTGGGGTGCCTGATGGGGCTTGGGGAGAGAGCACAAGCATTTGAGATCCCCCCAAAAGAAGAGTGACCTTCCTGGAGCACCCTCAGGATCCTACTCCATGCACAGGGTTGGGGGCTCTCCTGTCCTTTTTCCTCCTCTCCCTCAAACAGGTCACCTACGATAAGAGTGGACTGTTTCCTCCCGGCCCCCAGGCAAGCAGGGACCTCCACTTCAACCTGCTCATTTTTACTTTACGATCCTTTTTCCTTTTGCCCTGATCGCCTCTCCTTTTTATTTGGCCCCATTAAGGGGTGTGCATGTCGAAGCTGTCTCCAGGCCCACATGGGGGAGAAATGAACACACACGCTACAGCCAGGCCTCACTCGTCGTGACATGTGGGATTCGTCCCTAGGCTGGTGATGTCTTAGGAAAGAAAAAATGGGACAAGCTGTCAGAAGTGTTCTGTGTGTACAGGTTTCACAGGAAACTCTTGGTAAGGTGCCACCCAGTGTGACATTCTCACTTTTAGAACAATTGCCAACTCTTTGTGGTACTGTTTTGCCTGGAAACCTTTACCCTAGTTCCTAAGGCCCTGGTACTAGTGATCTTGAGAGCTACATCCTTCCGAACACACAGGCCACCTCCCCTACTTCTGCAGATACAGCCCCAACCTCAGCAGGGCCAGGCTGGCCAGCACCCCCCTCAGGACGCCATTATCTTTCTCTCTAACCCCCATGAGACCACTCCATCTCAGCTGGAAGACACAGGCCCTCTGCACGTCTCTGGACCCCACTCGGCACCTGAGGCCACAGCCCTAGGGCTTCCTCCAGCCTTGGCAAGTCCTTTACCCACTAACCCAGCTCCTGAGGTCAAGGACAGCCCTGGCCTGGGGCTGGGGAGCTGTCACTAGGATGTCTTTTGTGGGGGACTGAAAGGGAGGGGGGAGGGTTAGGGGAAGAAGGGAGAAGCAACTCAAGCCACACCTAGTGCCCTGAGCCAGGCAGACCAGTGACAGACGAGCGATGGGTGCCAGCCCACACCGGAGAGAGAGCCGGACACAGCACAAGCAAGGGCAGGCCCAACCCTCGGCTCCGGGGGAGCTGTAACCTCTGTGTTCACACAGTCAGGGACCCCCACCACCACCATCTTGCCATCTCCGTCTTCCTATCCACACAAGGGAGGAAGCAATCCCATCTGCTCAGTGCCTTCGGCGCATGCCCAGGTGGCAACTGGAAAACCTTAACAACCACAGTCACAACGTTCCAACCCTTCATTAGTAAAAGAAGGGAGGAAGGAGCCAGGCAAGGTGATGCACATCTGTCATCCCAGCAGTTAGAGGAGGCTGAGGCAGGGGGAGTCTCGATGGTTCAAAGCCAGCCTAAACTAACGGTGAATTCAAGACAAAAGAAAAACAACTTAAAAACATACAAAGCACACAGATCCGAGAGCGTGATAAATGCCTAAAAAGAACCAGGAAAGTCAACTAAGCTCCAGAGTGACTTTTCAGTAAGGGGGATTTTTAGGAGAGGGGAGAGGGAAAGAAGGGAAGGAACCCCCGTGAACAGTGCTCCAAAACTCATCTGAAGTCGCCCCACCTGCCCCTCCCGGGGCCTCCCGGGGCCTCCCTGGGCAGTAATTAGCATGCTCCGGTCCGGGCAGAAGGCGGGGGAGGGGCGGCAGCGAGAGGCGGTCCGGTGGCCCACCCTTAAATCACGCGGCTGTCAGCCCCGCACGACTCCCCTCCCTCCAGCGGGGTGGTTCCTCGGGTTTATGCAGATGAACAGCTTCGCTGGAGACTCCCTCCTAGGAGGCCACAAAGGCCTGGGCCACGAGGCCGGAGACGCCGAGAACTGCTCCTTTTTCTTGGCCCACGTTGGGCCAGGAGGCAGTGCGGAGGCCTGTCCGCTTTTCCTTAGTCCGGGAGGGTGTTTCTTCTTTCTTTCCTTCTTTTGGTAACTCCTTCTGGACACTGGCGTGAACACTGCCCACTTCTTGTCTGGCTCGGACCCACTGCCATCACTTTCTTTTTTGAGCTACAGAAGGACTTACAGTCCCCCGTTTTCTATAGGGGAACTGAGCCATGTGAAATTCCTCACAAATGCTCCCAGGAAGGAACCAGTCCCAGAAAGGAAGGTCCTTCAAGACACTAGCAGCAGGGCTGTGGGCACCCAGCAAGAATCCTAATTGTCCCCAACCACACACAGGCCCCAGGTGGGGGAGGAGGCTCCCAAGGGCATTGGCCGCTGACTTTTGAAAACAGCTCCCTCTTCAGGAGTTGGGTTTTCTCATTCACCTTGAGTCGTTGCCTCTCCCCCTACTTCTGCCCTACAAAAACACAAACTAAAGCAGAAAGACGAGACAGAAGCCCTGACTGTCTCACCATCCAGGGCACCTCAACCTTCCCCCAAAACACCTGCGGACAGCTGGACTGCTGCAACCACACACCCGAATCAGAAAGCTAACAGCTTGGTGTCCCCGTGGTCGGGCTGTCTAGAGGGGATCCTGGACCACCATACCGAGGAGGAGGTGGGCGCTGCTCTGGCCTCCCTGACTTCAAGTCCACGGATGTGCCAGGCAAGTGGCACCGTGCCCACCAGCTTTGGTTCGCCAAGCAGCAGACCCTGGAAGAAGGACGTGAGTGCACCGTGGTGTGTTTTGGAGACACCTGTAGGACACTGAGGAAGGAGATTACTTGTTCTGATTCTCCCAGTTTCACTTTGTAGGTGTGTGTGTGTGTGTGTGTGTGTACACACGTGTATTTAGTTCCACACAACTTCATTACAGACATGATCCGTCTATCCATCGCGTCAGATAGGGAACATTTCCTTCCTGGTGTGTAGCCTCCTGGAGATTTACTGATCAAAAATTGATCCTTGGGGTGATGATGTGGCTCAGTGCTGAAAGGGACCCATTTTCCAACACGTGCAAGGCCCTGGCTTCGATCCCCAGCCCTGCTAAAGAAGTAACAATAAAATAGTTTCACACCTATTGCTGAATAGTGCTCTATGGTATGGATTGTATGGTATAGCACTGGTTGTCCCTATTTTTATTATTAGCTGGAAAAGCTACTAGAAATATTTGTGTATAATTTTTTATGTAAACATAAATTTTCACCTTTCTGGGATAAATGCCCAAGAGCCCAATTTTTGGGGTCATATGCTGCATGTATAGTTGTATAAGAGACTGTCAAACTATTTCTCAGAGTGTATAATTTTACTGTATGATTTTATATCCCCACCCATTACTTTTCATCCTCACTAGCAGTTGATGTTGCAACAATGATGTTTAATGATAATCGTTCGAGTACGTGTGTATTAATAACTCACGGTGGCTTAATCCACATTTCCCTAATACTTAATGAAGTTGAGCATCGTTCCAAGTATCATTTTCACACATTCTCTTTGGTGAATGTTTCCATGTAGTTTTTGTCTATTTCTAATTGAATTGGGTTTTTTTTCTGTTTTCTGTCAAGTTTTTGTTTTAATTTATTTTTGTTGTTGATATAGAGTCTCACTATGTAGTTTAGATTAGCAATCTTCCTGCCTTGGTCTCCCCACTGCTGGGATTACAGGCATGTGGTACCAGGGATTGAACCAGTGCTTGTGCTTGCCAGGCAGGCACTTAGACCTCCGAGCTATCTCCTCAGCACAAACTGTCAAGTTTTAAGGGTGCTTAGTATTCTACATGCTAGTCCTTTCTCAGATACAGACAAATATCTTACTCCAGGCTACAGTTTGACTCTCCATCATTTGAACAGGGTTTTTGGAGAGTAGAATTTTTAATTTTGGTGAGGTCCAACCTACCTATTGTTTCCATGACTCATGCGTTTGGTGTACAGCCTATGAATCCTGTGGCTGGCCCTGACCCGAGGACAATGTGGCATGCAGCACCCTTTCTTCACTTCCATTGGCCAGGCGGGCCCCTGCCACCGCCTATGGGGCCTGGCTCAAGGTGCTGCATGGTGCAGCAGGAAGGCTGGTGCAGAGAATACACCCTCGAAGCTAAGCTTCCTTAGAAAACTACAATGCTCAATGATGTCACTCAGCTTCCAGCCTTTTAGTGAAGGACAGACATAGAGAAAGATTGAAAAGAGACTTTTTTTTCCCCCTTCTGTGACCACCTGCCATGATTTGAATTTGGGTAAAGTTCCTCAAGGGCTCCTCTGTTGGAAGCTTGGTCCCTTGGGCGGCAGCATTTAGAGGGGTGCTGTGGATACTTAGCAGCTCAGGCCCTGTGGGAAGCTCCGGGTTATTAAGATGTCCCTTCAAGAGGAGCCCACCCATCTTCTCTGTCTCCCTGCTCCAGATCCAGACGTGGCTATTCTGGCTACTCCTGCTGCAATGTGCCAGTGTCCATCACCCTCATTAGAGGCTAACCCAATCCCTCTCCCCAAGCTCAGCCACAGATTTTGACCTTCCAAAACTGAGCTAAATAAACATCTGTTTACCTCACGTTACAGTGAGGGAAAGCCAGCTAGGACCATCTCACTGCCCTCCCATGCTGCCCTCCTGAGGACCAGGCATGAGAGGGGAGCCATTTCTCACAGAAGGAAGGTCCCTTCCTCGGTCAAGTCCTCACAGCTGTCTCCCCTGGGCCTCTTCATTCTACCCCATCCTTCTCAGGGCAACCTGTCTCTGGTGGCTTCTGTGGCCATAGCCGAGTCCACGCTCCCCTGAGCCACAGTTACAGGGTCTTTGGATTCAAAAAGAAAAATTCCATGCAGACTAAAGATGAAAGTGATTTATGCCATCCACAAGGGGACATAGGTGGGAACCTTACGTGTGGCCCCTAATGTGTGGTGACAATACCTCACTGAATGGAATCAACAGGTGTCATGATGTCCCAGGAAAACATCCAAAAGAAAACCATACACATCCCCTGCTCCACCAGCAGAGACAGTAATCAGGCAAACTGCAGGGCATCTTGGCATTAGGGCCCACTGAGGGCCCACATGGCCATCGGGGGTACTTGGGGGGCTGGGCTCAGCAGGTCTTCCCTTCCCCTGCAGGCACACACTTCTCTTGTGCACACACAAATCCCAACTCCCTCTAGAGGCTTCTTTTCAGCATCCAGCCAGTGAGGACAGTTTGCAAGGCAGGGCAGCTGTGGGCAAAGGCCACACCAAATCACTTGGGCAAACTTGAACTGAACCACGGGCCACTACATCGAGCAAAACAAACAAGGGCCCACTGACGGGTCCTGCTAGCCTCTTCTGAGTGGCCACAGTCCGTCTCTCTCCCTGTCTCCTGGGTTCAAGCAATAAAAGGGACTTGTGAGTGTGTGTCCAGCTTCTTAGCCGCCTGTCATATTGATCTAGCACCATGCAGGAATCCCTTGGCCCCCTCAAGGACCTGGGTGAATGCTGGCGTAGAGCTCCCCTTCCTCAAAAGAGTCTGCTGAGAAGCCACTCCACTGCTTCCCAAGGAGGAGACCCCCGACCCTGACAATCCATCAAGTGAATGCAGACCGTGGCCTGGACAAAACCAGGCAAACAGCACCCCTCTCCGCATAATAGCCTGAGTGGGAGAAGGGCGCGCGCAACAATGATTGCTGTGTACACATCCCGCTAAGTACCCCGACTTCTGATTAGCCTCATCGTGATTTGTGTGTGTGCCGCCTCTTTTGAATGGCTCCCAAGTGCCCAGCACAAATTGACCCAAGGCTAACCTCAAACAGTGGCCTTCCCCGCTCCACAAGTGCAAGAGCCGGCTGTTTGCAGACCTCACCACTGCCGATTACAAGCCTTTCAGAAATCCAACACCAGCCCAGCACAGAAAAGAGCACTCTAAGGGAGTGACAGCTTTAGGCTGGGATGCTTCATCTGGAACTGATCTAATTTGGGGAGTAAATGATCTAGGGTCCCCATGAGGAGAGATTCCTGTCACCCCATACCCAGCTGCATATTTACAGGAAGTGACTAAGCGTACCAGAAGGGGGTGTTCCCTGTGAAGGTAGGTTAGGAAATCTAGGGACTTCTGGGGCTTGTGCTGCCTGTCATTTGGCACGTGAGAGTTTTCAGAAAGGGTCACCTGCTTTCAGCATTCACAGGGGCAGTAGGTAGGATGTGTTTGTGGAGACAGGTGTCTCCCCACAATCTTACTGGCATCCACAGAGAACCAAAGGATGTGCCACATGAGTGTGTTTCGCATGTGTTTCTGCATCTGCACTGTGGGCCTAGACCCTTCCTCTGAGCACAGCTTCTCTTTGTCCACTCTTTGCTTGAATCCCACGGGCCTGGGGTGCGAAACATCACAAACAGAGCTCAGTGCCTTCTCCCCAGACTTGCACTGCTCCTTTGGCAAGACCTCAGTCCTGGAGAAGGCCCTGTGGTCCACACAGCCAGCACGGCTCCAGGTTCCTTCTGCCCACAAGTCACCCACCAAAGGCAGCTCAGACGGACATGGGGGAGGCCACAGAACAAGGCATGCTTGCTAGGTCTTTGCAGTCTCCCAGACAGTCTTCCCGTCTTGAGACTTCTGCCGCACCCTTTCCTGCTCATCAGGATCGATCCAGAATGCAGGTCCTGATGCAGGTTCTTCCTAAACTCTTTGGGAATTGCGGTTGCCACCTGTCTCAGTTACTTTTCTCTCATTCCTGGGACAAAATACCCAACACCAAAATGAAGGAAGGAAAGGTTTATTTCTCTCAGTTAGTGGAGGTTTCAGTCCATACTCAGCTGGCTCCAAGGCAGAGTGGCACATGGCAGAGGGCAGCAGTTCATGGCAGTGGCAAAGAGCAAGAGCAAAACAGAGGAGGAGCAGCACCAGTGGCTACAGAGAGCAAGTCTAGCTCCCTTATGTTGCATTCAGGCTATCCGCCCCAGGCTGAGAGTAGCATTCACACCCATAATCCCAGTAATGGATTATAAATTAATCACAAACTGTTGACATCTGCCCCATAACTGCATGAGGCTGTGGGGGACAACTAGACACAAGCCATAAAACCACCTCATGAGGTCACTATAAGGCTCATAAGTAAATCAGTGCACAGGACCCTGCTTACCTGAGAGGGGAGCATAGAAAGCCCCTAGGTGGTTCCTTAAAACCAAAAACAGTAGTTAAGGGCCAGCCTGACAGCTCAGTGGACTAAAGTGCCTGCTTAAGCAGAGCAACGTGGCCAGGGTTCAATTCCCAAGTGCCGTGCCGCCCCCACCAGCGGAGCCAGCCGAGATGGCAATCGAGACTGGACATGTGGCACATGCCTGTAATCCCCGGACCTGGGAGTCTGAAAACAGGAGAATCACTACAAGTCTGATCTACTAGTGAGACCCTGTAGACCCTATAGATCCTGTCCTAAATACAGGAAAAATAAATAAATAAATAAATAAATAAATAAATAAATAACAATACTGAAGAATAGACCTATATGAACCATACAGGTATGCATGTGCTGGGTTTTTTTCCATACATGCCCATGATACAGTTTAATTTATAAATTGAGCGTGGTAAGAGATTAGCAATAGTGACTAGAACCACTAGATTAGATTGTCCACTTGACTGGCTTCAAGGCCACATGGGAGATTAGAAAAGCACACTTCCACGTGGCTCTGGATGGATCACGGCTGGATCCGCCTCTAGTCCCTGGCCTCCCCTTCTCTAGTGCCGTTCCCCTGCTCATCCCCAGCCACCACACACTTCCACCATGACGCTTCTGCTTGGAGCAGACAACCATGCACTGGACCTCTGAAATCAGGAGCCAAATAAACATCTTCTCCTTGATTGAGGCCACATGTTTGATTCCACGAATGAAAAGGTGACCAATAAAATAATTAGTAGTCAAATGAACAATTATAATACTGTACTGTCATAGAATTTTCAGCATTAATTCCCTTGGGCCTTAGGGCCATTTTAAAGTAAAGTCAAGGCTACTTAACTTTTACCCAAACATCAGTTTGCTGGGATGGGGGTCCACTGATGGGTAGACAGCACAGGTGTGTTAGACAAAGAGAAGACTCACATCCGGGTTAGGAGGGAGCCGGGTATCAGACTGCACCACAGTATTCTGAGCAGTGGTGCAGAATTCAAAACTTATGAGTTGTTTATTTCTGAGTTTTTTCACTTAATATTTTTGGACCATGATCAACTTCAGTTAATTCAAACTATAAATATATGCTGACTGCTACTATCCAAAGAGCAAAAGCCCTCTCTGCTTTCTTTAGAGCCACAGAGGGAGGAGCACATGGACAGAGCTCACGTCCCAGGTGCGGTGACGGCCACTGCATGCCGACCGTCACCGCCCCTTGAGCCCTTCGTCCTCCACACCCGGCTCAGTGGGCTGCAGCTGGGTGCTATCAGATTCTCCCTCCTTTCACATCTGGCCTTCATTCCCAAGGCGGCCTCAAGAGAGCTGAGATA
The DNA here is from genome assembly GCA_002564285.1 of Tympanoctomys barrerae. NCBI lineage: Eukaryota > Metazoa > Chordata > Mammalia > Rodentia > Octodontidae > Tympanoctomys > Tympanoctomys barrerae. The sequence continues at coordinate 14,420 of NDGN011450151.1, forward strand.
ATTTCATTTGTCAGCCTTCCTGTGCTGCTAGCCCGAGCCACTCCGTCTACCTGCTAGACTCCCACGGGCCAGCCAAGGGCTGGTAGTGCAAATGGGCACTGAACTTCCCCTTCGCTACAGACTCCGCCACCACCCTCTGAGGCAGCCAGTGAGACAAACACCGGGTCAGGAGAGGAGGGGCCTGAAAATACATGCTGTCTCCATGGAGAAGTGCTGCGGCAGAAGCCGCCTGCCCAGCGCGTGGGGGGAAGCGGGGCAGACTGGACAAAAAGGTGTGTCCCAGGCCAGAGCTAAGAGTGCCCAAGATCACCCAGGGGTAGCCAACCCAGGGCCTGAAAGTCTGCAGCCCACGCTGGAGTTTGGGGCCTTTTCAAGGCCAAATGAAGCCAGCGACAGAAGAGGGTAGGAATCTGACCATATGACCCAAGGACACTGATGGTGTCCACTCATTAGACATCTTCTGTGTACCAAGAGCACCTGGAGGGCCAGGGAGATGGCTCAGTGGAATAAGTGCTTCCCTGGCAAGCACAAGGGCCTGAG
>NDGN011450177.1:0-10226 GCA_002564285.1 Tympanoctomys barrerae
CATGTTATATAACATATAATACAAAACTAGAGTTCTTATAACAGATAAAACAAAAAATTATCTAAATATAGTATTGTTTATATGTATCACTGCTTTACAAAAAGTTTTAAAAAACTTAAAGTATAGAAAAAAACTTTAAAAAACTTTTTTTATAAAAAATTACTTTGACGGGTCCATAAATTATCTGTTTTCTTAATATGGATTAAGCTACAGGGGGTAGAAAAAAGATATGGCAACCTTTTAGGGATGTGAAGACATAAGCTATGCCAAGCACTCTTGTTATCAAAAGTTCCTTGGTTCATGACCTTAATTTTTTCCACGATTCTGGCCTGAAACCAAACTGAACTAGAACCAAAGTTGATTCGATAGTTAGGTACACCATTGGTCTTGTTGGGAGAATCTGTTCCATTTTCATCCACTTAAGTTTCAAAGCAGAGTCATGGAAAGGATTAAGTTTGTGTGCCGAGGTGCCACTTCTCTTCCTAAATAAATACATCCTTAGAAATGCAAGAGTAAATACTTAGTGTCAAGTACCTGTGCTTTCAAGGAAGAAATATTGGTATGATAATTACAGCACAACTAACAATGTAATTTCAATCATAAAAGTATCAGAACCAGTGTCCTGAGATGCATTTTCAATGGTGAAAGTGGCTGGCCTGCTGCACTACGTTAGGTGCGTGTCCTGGCAAGCAAGACAAATCAACTCTAGTAGCTGCAGAGAAGAGCATGCTGCAGGTCAATTATCTGGGTGACCCTGAATAGACCCAGCTTTCCCTTTTCTCATTTGCGGTGCTTTTGAATAGCCATACAATGTTCAGTATCCTGATATAGAGAGAAAATGGCCAGAGCAACCCATGCTCTGTTCCTGTCTGCTCTTAAAAACAGAATGCCCTTCTCTGTGTTAGCATAGACTCCCTTTAGACTCCCTGTATAAGACCTGTGTGAAGCTGTTTCTGTGATATCTCAGCTGCAGTGCAAGTGAGATACACATAAAGCTCCATCTACCAGGGCAGGTTTTCTGAGCCTTAGGAACCTGCATTCCCCAAATGCTAGGCTTCTATCATCTTCTGCTGCCTGTCTGTAGTAAGTTCCGTATGCTCCTTGTAACTGGTGTGTGGGTGTTCTGTTTCACTGGATCAAAACAGTCAGAAACCTGAGAGCAATGATCCTCTTTCACCACCTTGCCACAGTGGTCCAGGTTTGGCTTTCCAGAACCCCAGCTTCCTGATCAAACAGGAAAGACAATACTCCCTAGATCTGTCCATGGGGAAGCGTCAGCCTGAGGCTGCAGGGACCAGACTTGCAGCTGGATGAGTTGTGGCAAAGGGATGATACTGCCTGGGATATGCAGATGTGAATGAAATCACTTCATGAATTGAGGCAAAGACAAAGGACTATGGAGTTGAGACGAGAGAGCATAAAATCTCCTGGGTTGTTTTTCTTACTCAAGGTCAGACAATAAAGAAGCACACATATAGATGAGCTCAGAGGAAACAGGATGGAAATAAAAAGCGTCTGAGGTGGTCTCTGAGACATTGGAGAAGGAAAAATTGCAGGCAATTTGAGCTTCTCCAGAAAGGAAAACAATGTGGCTCAAAGGACAGCGATGAAGAGAACTGACAACTTTATGCAGTCTGGGTAGTGTGTGTGGTAAAGGCTCACTGCAGACTCAAACCTCAGGCATCATGCATTATTGTGCAGCTACAGGTTGGGCCAAGTCTCTGAGAACTCAGCAGAGAGCAATGATCTTTGACTTCCATCAACTTAAATGGGGAAAATATTGGAGGGGAATGATGAAATCAGAAAGGTTTGACATAAGGATTTCTACGTTTACCTGGTAATACATGGGTGCTTCTGGCTATTTCAAGAGCCAGTGCCTATCATTCTCCTGCTCAGATTCACTATGGACAGTGACCTTTTGGCTTCATGTAGCTCTGAGCATCCTGCTTACTTAAAAATTATGGCCAGCGCATCTAAGAACTTGACCCATAATAATAAGAAATACCTACTTCTTGCCACGTAAGCTACCCAAGCCCCAGTGAGTGAATTCTGGGTACTGAATAGATAGCAAGACATTTATTAATTTGGGACATGCTGCAAAAGGACATTGTTCAAACCTTCCTGGAAATCTAGCAACTGATCCTGGCTCGTCAAGCAGAGTTCCAGGATGTGAATACTAGAAATACACCATTGCATCCTAAGTGCATGGCCAACTGTGTGGGAAGCCAGGAAATGTCCTATATACGATAAACTAAAATTCTTCTCCTTGGGGGTACCCACTAATTAAAAGGAAGCCAAAATTATGAAAGACTGCACAGTACCTGTCACCAGACAGCATGTGTCTCACCTGTGTGCTATTTTGGTTCCCTAAATGATGGTGACTAACAAAGCTGACAACCAACAAGTGGCCGTTTGCAGAATCAGGCCTCAGAAAACATTCAACAAGTCATGGCCCTAGCTTTGGGGTTCTGAGAGAAACTACCCTAGATGAACTGCAGGAATGGCCAGCTTCCACATAGACAATGGGGCCACTTGAATTATCCTTTTTCACTTGTTTTAGTAACTTCTGACCTGGATCACCAGCATGTTAGGCCAGATCACTGCTCCGGTCAGATCTAACCGACCTGCTTGTGGCAGTGTTCGAGGTCCACCTGGGCCTGGTGAAATATATTCTGGCTATGTTGCGCTGAGATTGTTGTGTCCGTGCTGCTGCTATGAATTTGACAATTTCTGCTTCTTCCTGGGGAAACTGGTCAGTGTGCACAGTGGATTGACTTCACCCAAGTGATGTCTAGGTCAGGTGTCCACTGCATGACCCTTCTCCAATTTTCCTGGGCATGACCCAGTTTTGCCCTTTCTTGCTCACAGTTCTCAAGCAGATTCTGGAAATCTTACATCTTGAGATAGGAAGAACAGGCTGGAATCCTTGAGGCTCTGTTCCAACTCCTGGTATAAAAAGGTGTCCTTTGACATTTTAACTTAGTGTGTTATGAATTCCCCTGCTATGAGGCCCAGGGACATTGCCTTCTATGGTTCTTAAGCTATTCTTCCAGTGGAGCATAATCAGACAAAACTCAATCCTCCATTCACCTCAGGGCAGATTTCCTGCAACCCAGAAGAGCAGATTTCTCTTGTTTTTAGGATTCCATTATCCCTTCCCTGCTTGCCTGTAAGTAATAAATCTAGTTCCATTGACGTGTGTGTGCATGGCTTTCCCTCACTGACACTTTAGTAACCCGTGCGTAGTGAACCAGCCTCACAGGCGGGTGCCTACTTCATATGGGACTTTGGAGATGCAGGCTTAAAAAACAAAGATCCACGCTAGGGCCAGCTATGCCACAGAAAGCACAGGCTGTTTCCTTTCAACAGGAAGAGTTTTTTCCCTACTTCTGTAGCTGAAGGAGTGAATGGCTGCTGAAAGAATCATACTATATTTCCGCATCATTCAATAAAAATTAAACATTCTAATTTATTTTTGAGTATTTGACTTATATTTTTTTCTGCCTTGCCCCTGTCAGATGACCTCATCCTATCAGCTTCTGGACTAGAATGTGCCGGGCAACTTTTCAAAAGCAAGTTACACAAAATGCAAAATGTATCCCTAAAGAAAAAAGAAAGGAATATTCTGCAGATTTTATTAAAGTACATGTGCACCTCACCTAGCCATGATGGTAAGAATATTTTTCCTCCATTCTACATGTAGGTCATTTAATAATAATCTTCTGAAATTATTTGACTTATTTGTTATCATTTTAACAACTACAGTATGGTTCCCTCAGCAACAGGGATTTGTCTCTCTGTTCAGTATTTTATATCACCACCACCCGGACCAGATACTGGAATCCACGTAGGCAATCCATAATTATTTGTTGAATGAATCAATTAGTGAATAATAGGACACTATAAGGAAAATACTTCTCTAATTTCTTTGTCCAATTCAATCCTTCTGAGTCATTTATAATATAACCTTGAGACCTGTTTGCACCCTTAAATAATCGTTAGCAAATAGAAACCTTGACTAAAGAGAAGGTGGAGAGTCTTCAATACACATCTTACAGATTTCACAAATGTAGGTGGATATTTCCTTGGCAATCAGTGAGTCTCTGACCTACTTTCTCTGAGAGACAGGGAGCAGTGTGCTGGAGTTAATAGTGAGCTTGCGAAGACTACCCAGCAACCATGGAGCAGCTGTTTCCACCTAGTCCCTCTAAAAATATTTTATGCTTCCAGAGGGCATGTTTGAAACACCCGTGTGATTTGCACGTGATATGTAAACTGAACTCATTGGGGATTTTTGCACTGAGAAGTTCCTAACATAATTGAAGAGGAAGGGTTCAAAAGGAAAACTAAAGTTTTGACAAGAATGATGGTAATTATTCTAACAAAATGTGAGAATGACACTCAATAGGTTCGACCTTTTCCCTTTACAACTGAGTGTGGGAAGGTAATTAGATGGCAATAATCAGGATTCGGTTCCAATAATTATGGGTTAGACTGTCTGTCTAAAGCTTTTGGGCCTCTCATGGCACTTCCAAGTTCGTGGATACAGAAGGGCTTGCTTAAATTTTCAAGATGATCTCCCTTTTCTACTTTCATTACATTCGAAAATTATTTTAAAATTGAGCACAGTTTTATATTGAATTTATCCACCCATGTTCCCTACTCAAGCATTAGACACCCAAGTGCAGCAACTACATCTTAATTACCTTCCAATAGCAAGCTCAGCACCACGTATGGCACATTGCCAGGACCCGAAACATTTTTCTTGAAATACTAACTGGTGTAGGGTGAGTAGTAATCACTGACAACTCAATGTTAAATCCAATTTCTGTGCTACATTCTGACGGGTAGTGTGTTAACAAAACCACTTCTGTTTCTGAATCCGAAGGAAATTTCCATTTTAATACATAGTTCATACATTCTCAGTTTCAAAATTATCAGCAATGTATAATTAACTACAGGGAGCGTTTCTTGAATAGAAGAAGAAAACTGAGCCAAGAGTGGTGGTGCAGGCTTGTAAATCTGTAAACCCATCACTGTGGAGGGCTGAAAGATTTAAAAGTTCGAGACCAGACTGGAAAACTTAGAAATTTAGTGAGAGCCTGTCTCAAAATAAAAACTAAAATCACAAAGGGCTGAGGTGGTACGTTACTGCAGAGGTTCTCACCAATATAATTTCCAATATTGAAAAGAAAAAGGAGCAGAGGGGAAAAGTGAAAAATAATAATGTGGTTAGTACCTCTCTTTTGTTAAGAAGTCAGTAGAAATATTAGATAACTTACAGAGTTCAGCAAAACAGAATAAATGTGTGAGAGAGATTTAAAAAAATGCTGAAGAGACTGTTTTATACCTTTTCCAGTTTGGTTTAGGAAATGAATGGATAGATACTGATATCCCCAGTTACAGCCCAGTTACGCTGTTTGTGCCCAGACCTTTATGTCTACTTTAATAGAACTTTAAGAATTACCCAGAAAACAAACTCTCTCTGTTGGAAGAAATTGCTACAATAATTCAACATTCCTACCAGTGATCAGCAATTTCTGGAGAGCAGACCTTTCACCAACAGGAATTTTCAAATTTCTGGATATTAGTTTAAACCACACTAGGCTCATCTTACCACTGAGGTAGAATTAAGGAGTGTTTTGCTAGATGCTATGGAAGGCAATTTTTTCTTAAATTCTCACTTTTATTTTATTTTATTTAGTTTTGTACTGGGAATTGAACTCAGGACCTTGCTCTTGCCAGGCAGGCGCTGCGCCATGAAACTATCTCCCTAGACTCTCACTTCTTTTTGAGACATATTTGCTTGGAAACTAAGACAATCAGCTTTCTCCTGAGATTCAATGAGAAGGCAAGATTCAAAGGAAAAGGTAAGATGGAGTTGTGTAATATTTACTGTGCCAAAATTTTACTTTAATGTTGAACCATTTAATTATACTGTGTCATACTAGGTAGAAACCAGCAGTTCCTCTTGCCGAGGAATGCTTCTTTCACCTGGTGTACCACAGCCCTGTGCTCCTCAGTGAGGATAAGGTAGCGCACTTTACTCTTTTACTGTGTGCTGTGGTTTGACCCAGAATGCCCCCACCCCCAAAGCCCTCCAGGTGGGATGCTTGAGTGTAACTGGATTATTCGGGCCCTAGAGATGACAAGTGGAGTTTGGTCAGAAGAGATCCCTGGGGACTTGACACGAAAGCATCCGTCTCCCTCCCAGGGCCTCCCTCCTGTCTCTGCCTCCTGGCAGCCTCAATGTGAGCAGCTTTCTTCCATCCAGGGCCCTCCACGGGGCTCCTTCTGTGTTTAAGCCTGTGAAGCATGTGCCACAACTCTGAGAAGTGAGCCAAAATAAATCTCCCCTACTTTACATTGCACATGTCAGTTATTTTGTCCCAGTGTAGATGAAAATAATCAAGATGCTTTAGGATAGACATGAAGAGGAAGAGGAAACTAAACTATCATTTTAATCCACTAAGATTTGAGAGGCTTGCAGAGTACAGTCTAACCATTTTTATAGTTATAAAAATTAGGTTATTTTATTTTGTTCATATTTACATTGTTTTATGCTTTCTTTGCAACACCTTATAATTTGGGAAATCTATTGATATTAGTCCATGTTATTGTACCTTAGCCTTTTTCATATTATGCATAACATTTTACAGAATTAATGTAACATGACTGATATGCCAAACTTAGCAGAAAGAACATTAAATGTAGCTGAAGAGAATTCCCAATAGACGCAAGCTTCCATGAAGAATAAAAATATGTTTATTTAGTGAAATAATGAAATGATGAATTTCGAAACAAGCCTAGAGTTAAAGCATAATTAAAACAGAGAGGTAAGATATGCAAGATAAATTAGGTACAAAAAATAAATTGATAAGAATAAATCAGCTAGAATCAAAGGAAAGCTGCTAAGAATTGCAAGAACAATGAAAAGTATTGTATTTTATATTAATATTTATTAAATAATTAAGAAATAACACTTGACGTTTACCTATTTAGAGCTTAATAAATGCTTGTGGAATACAGATGACAAAAAATGAGAATAATTCCTAATACATGCTTGAAATTTTTTATTAAAGAAATTCATTCAGAAATTATAGCAGTTTAGCTTTTATATGGTCTTACTGCTATTGGAAATACCACTTTCTTACTGTGCATGTAAATTAATACAAATTACATAATGTTCAGCAAAATCCTATAAATTTAATGTGTGCTAGACTTTGTAAAGGATTTCTGCTGATATCTGAAAAAAATCCCCCAGCAAATTTTCATTTGCTTTGCTCACTTTTAGATTTCTCTTTCTTTTGTTCATAGCATATATGCACCCCGTCAGAAAGGTCTGTGCTCTGTCCTTCCAAATTACATCCTAAATCTAGTCAAATAGCAAGGGTATCTACATGGCATAGTTAAGGTGTAATTTAATAAACGAATGTCCCTGGAAGCACTCATCAATCAACAAATGCAACAGGATTCATAAACATAAAATATGAGCTTCATATTTTCATAAAATATGCAAAGCCCATTTCTCCAATGACATAATTCTAGGTAAGAATTTTAGTTACATTTTAGTATATACTAAAATGACACATTAGTATATAATACATTTTGGAACCGTTTCAAAGTTACTGAAATATTATAAACTCTTATGATAATAAGGATCCTTTCATAATAATATTGCCATCACTTTCTTTGCCAAATATACATGTTAGAATATAAGTATATGTCTATGTTGATTTAAAGAACATGTGCCCAATGTAATGTCATGGAACGTATACAAAGTCCCAGAAGTTAGGATTACTAATTCTAAAATCTCAGAAATTTAGATTCAAACCTCAGATGTTGCTTTCATAATTGTGTGACTTTGAATGAGGTTATTGAAATATTATGATTATCAAACTGAGTTCCACAACAAACCTGGATCAGTGAGCCCAAGAGTAAGAGTGACGGTCATGGTTCATATTAATTTGATACATATTATGGAGCAAGATTTCTGCAAAATCCTCTGAATTATCTACTCTAATCAATAAAAATGACCTACAAGGTTGGTATTATTATAATTTCTATCCCATTTTAAAGATGATGAAACCGTATTGCTTTCTTTATATTCTATACATTAGCAAGGGGCCAAGCTGTTACTTAAATCTGTATGGCTCTGACTTCCAGGCTCTCGTTAATCTAGTGTTGACTGATTTCCAAATGTCCTAAGTACCTTATCATTTTCCAAATATAGTAGCTTGAAAGAACCAATAAGCAAGCAGTAAAAATAGGTTTTTCATTATTCAATTAAAACTGAGGGCACTCTAGACCAAATATTCTCAGATGTATGGATCTCTTGTGGTAGACCCTGCAAGGAACAATATTTATAGTACATTTTGCATAATATTTTATTTAAGGCAATCCTTCACTCATTAACTCTCCTTATCTGTACCACAGGAAATGTGATGCTGAGGAAATATTTCAAAACAAACTGGCAAAAGACTGCAAGTCAGGTTACTCCAGGAAAAAGAATCATCCAAACAGCTCACCAGTTACAAAAAGTCAGGCAGCAACAACCCCTCTAGACATTTAGGGTAATATGTAGAGTGAACTGTTACATTGCACTGACATCTTACCACTTTCCAAAGATATCCATTGAGGTAACTCCAGCCTTTAAGACTAGGAAAAAGCATCCATCAGTATTTTACAGGATAATTAAATTAACAGCAAGAGAGTCAAGTAGGAGACAGGAGAAGAAGACTTCGGAGAGCTGATCAATGATCTACGTGTGTAGGGAGACAACAGTAGATCTGAGATTTGTCCTGAGAAAAATGAATCCCATCAGCCAGCAGCACTAATGGAAGGTCAGAAGGAATGATGGTGAGTTACCAGCAGACCCTGAGCACAGCTGGAAGCAGCAGGAGGGGCTGGTGGGATGAGAGGGAAGAGCAGCAAATCAAACTGTCAACCAGGCTGAACAGAAGAACAGTGGGATCTGACAGCGGCGGTAGGAGAGTCAATTGCAGGAGGATCACGGGGACAGGGGCGGCAAAGACAGAGCAAGGTCAGCCAGGGGTCTGGGGACAGGGAAGCTGATTGGGCGCCTCTTTGATCAGGGAGCTGTGACAGCCCTTCAGATAGTAAAGGGAGCCAACTAATGTGGTAAAAGGAGGACTGAGGGGACAAAACTGTTCATAAAGGCGACGGATCTGAGAGTCAGAAGAGCTAATCAGACCTGACAGCTGCTCCGCAGAGCGAGAGGTACAGCAGCCCTGAGTCTGAAGCCTGTGCCTTTGCCTAAGCGTTTATTTTTCACCCCGCAAAGGACAGCATGCAGCTCAGCTGCATTTTGTGCTGTCCCAAGGCTCAGGGGATTGGAATTTGAAGGCTGCCTGACAGTGGAGCAGAGAGGCCAAAGCCCAGCCTCTATCAACGCAGCAGCCCTACACAGGAGTTGAATCTTATTCTGAGCCCATTCCAGCGGCGCTCCCCAGGCAAACAGGAAGAAGCCACTCCGCATCTCTTCTTTTCTCAATCAAACAAAGCATCCGCATTTGGGGAAAGAATTTATACAGTATTCTAAATGTAAAGATTTAAGCCAAAGGGGGCATATTTTATTTTTTTTTATTAATTTTGTTCAGAAAGAAATGGCAATGAGACAGTTTCAAAACAGGTTGGCAGGAAAGTTCCAATAATTAATACATTGCATATTATTGTCTTTGTAGTAGATGTTCAGAGTACAAGAGGCAGACATGATATCTTGTCTAAATACTTTTAGTATAAATCTTTCTTCATATTGAATTAAGAGACAGTAGCTGTATATCTACCCTATTTTGTATGTACAAATAGACAGACAGACAGACAGACAGACAGACAGACAGATTCCTCCCCCACCGGACCCCTGCAAATCCAGCCCAGGCCCAGCGTGTGAGGCATATTTTATTTTTATTTATTTATTATTTTGTATTTTAGGGAAGGGTCTACAGGGTGTTCAGGGTCTCTCTACTAGATCAGACTTGTAGTGATCCGCCTGTTTACAGTCTCCCATGAACTGGGATTACAGGCACACACTACAATGTCCATTCTCAATTGCCCAGTCTCAGTACACCCCAGGCCCAGTGATTGAACCCCAGCCTGGGCACCTTGGAGGCATTTTTTTTTTTTGGAGAGGTTACTGTGGATTGAATTCAGGACCTTGCACTTACCAAGCAAGCGCTTATTCTACTGAGCTATCTCCCCTGAAAAAA
>NDGN011450195.1:0-11309 GCA_002564285.1 Tympanoctomys barrerae
GATATGGGTGAGATTTCAGAAAAGTTTTCATTTCAGAAAGGGAAGCTATCAAAAAGTCATGGTAAAGATTTTGAAACTACTCATCTTGTGCAAGTACATTAAAAATCATTAAGACAAAAATGAGTGAAATAAAGTGGCTTGCTTAAATTTATGTTACTAGAAGTGACAGGACAGGAATTTAAACTGGTTTTTCAGTCTACCCCATGTGGGCTTTCCTTCCTATGACATTTGAGTTTGTTAATCTGAAGGATAAGGGAGGTTCTACTACTACAAATGCCTGAACTTGTATAGACCAAGAAGTGAAACAGTGACTCTGGCTTCAATTGTGATTTATTCAAGTATCAACTATTTACTAAATCGTAGTCACCATTATTCACAAGTAAACACGTTCCCCTCTGAAAAGGCAAGATTTAAAGTTATAAATTTATGATATTGCAGGGCTCAGGTACCCTTCTTACAAAGCTCTCAATCTTATTAGCTGATGAGGTTTGTAAAATATATATTCTCTTACCCTATTTTTTAAATTTCATTCCTATTGATTTGATATTCTAAATATGTACTTTTTATGTTCAGTGTTTTCATGTGATCCAATAGATAGAATAGGAATTTTATGCCCAATAGTAAGTTATTATTATATTGGATTGAATGCACACTGAAGTACAAGTTGAGTACTGTAAATGAACTCCAGCAGTTTTGCAAGCCAAGAGCAACTCAGTAGTTGCTTTTGTGCACTGCATTTTCCTTTGTCTTCCTCTCTTCATCAAAGAGTGAAAACTCAGATGTACTAGTGTCAGAGAAATAATTATTATATAATAAATCTACAGATGAAAATAAAAATCCATGTTCTTACAAAATATACTATCTTCTCGTGGAATATTCTACTTCTTTATCAAGAAGTCATTTTTTTTAATGCTGGGAAGGAATGCAGGGAATGACACATGCTAAGCAAGCATCATTAACAGTCCCCTTCCTATTTTGTCATGCAACATTCATGAATATGCATATAGGAAGCCACTATTTAGAAGCAAGTTACTGTTTTACTAACTCAGAAAGTTAAAATAAAATCTTGTTAGAAGCTATCAAAGAGAGCTAAACAAACATTGAAGCTGAGCAGGCCACCAAACCCAGGTGTGGTGGCATACACCTATAATCCTAACAGTGGGGGCTGGGGAGGGTGCTGAAGTAGGAGAATCACTATGAGCCCGACTGTGTACTAAGGCCCTGTACCAAATAAATAAAAATAAAAATAAAGAACAAAAAGTGATATAAAATTGAGAAAATATCTCACATATGAGAATAATTCCCCTCTTACCCTGTGGGCAGAAGCTGTAGAAAATAATGTAATTACTTTAACTTCATCTACACATTTTGGGGACTATGTGCACAACGCTGCTACTAATTTCAGTCTTAGCTGTGCAAGCATTCTTGCCAGGCAAGCTTTACAATGACTTCTTTTCATAGATAAGAAGGCTAAGAATCAAAGATAGCACATCATATCAAGATGTCACATCTTCACAGCAGAGAAACTCTACAGACACTATCTGTGGTTGTCAAACTAACTCCCTCCTTAGCCTAGATTTTTTTCATCCTAATCACTAGAACCGTGAGTGCCTTAGTTGGTGAAAGAGATTAAACATGCTAACCTTATAATCTTAAAATAAGAATATCCTAAATTAAGCAAGATGACCCAATGTAATCACAATGATTCTTATATGGAGAGAGGTAGAAGAAAACACCAGCTACAGAAAGAATGTTATTGAAGATGGAAACGATGAAAGCAGGCAGGTCGTATAAATTAGAGGAGGCAAAGAATCTAGAAACTAGAGGAAAACACAGCTCTTCTGACTTCTTGATGTTAGCCCACGACACTTGTAAAGTACTTCGAACTTGCATTAATAAATTTATGTTGTTTTAAACCACTGAGTTTGGGAGATGTTTTTTACAGCCAGTAGTGTTAATTACAGTGCTCCTAAATCAAATGGCAAGTTTCACCTTACCATTGATGTCAGGGTGATGCCATGTGTCCCTTGATAGCTGTGATGAGGAGGGATCACTTCTCTTTGTTATTCTTCCTCCAAACCTATCATCCTGTTCTCATTCTTAGGTAAATACAAATGGGAGAACATTCCAAAAAGTACATGGTCTTCTCATCCAAATATGCAAAGGAGAGAGAGAGAGAGAGAGAGAGAGAGAGAGAGAGAGAGAGACAGAGACAGAGACAGAGAGACAGAGAGAGAGACAGAGAGAGAAACAGACAAGCAGACAGACAGACAGAGAGAGAAAGAGACTGAAAACCTGTCCCTGCCCAGAAGAGAGGGAGAAGACAAGAAGACTGGCTTAATGCAGTCGTACCAGTGACTTGATCGTAAAACAGGAAAGCTATACTAGTAACAGCAATACTACTGAAATGTGGAAAAAGCCTGTGGTTTTGTTAATAGTTATGGCTTCGACCTAAAATGCCCTCCAAAGCCTCGTCTACTCACAAGGTGATGGGATCTTGGAGGTATTCTGGCATGTATGCTGACAGCAGGTAGGGTTACTGTGGGCATGTGCAGGAAAGAAATACCCGCTCTGCCTCCTCCTCACTTGACTCTGTTTTCTGTGAGCAGTTGTCTTCCTCCCACCCCTTCTGCTGTGGCACATCTACCTGCTGCCACTCCACCCTAGCAAGACTACAACTTCTAAAACTAAAGCCTGGGACAGAATAAACCTCTCCTTAAGTTGGAGGGGTCAGGTGTTTTGTCCTAGAAATAAAGAAAAGTGACCAAAACAATAGGATAATGGCAAAATTATTGGGTTTTTAAAATTGATGTATGTGGTTGTTACAGGGTATCACTACACAGCTCAGATTCATAGTGATTCTCCAGTTTTCAGACCCCAAGTGCTGGGATTACAGGCATGCACCACAATGCCTGGGCTCTGGCTTGCTCAGCCTGCCCTGGGGGCGGGGATGGCACAGCATGTGGTGCCAGGGATTGAACCTTTGTCCCTGCGCTTGCCTAAGCTTGCCGAAGCACACACTTTAGCCCGCTGAGCTGTCTCGCCAGCTTCAAAGCTAATTGCTTAGTATGGGCAAATGTACTGTGTTGTCAACATTCGGGAAAGTGAAATGAAAGAGAAATGGTTGCTGTCTCTCATACAACTTTTCTTCTCCTCAAAAAACTTTTCTAAGGTGAAGTTTATTATAAAACAAATACAACAAAAAGTATATATATTGACATTCCTGAGAGTGTCCTAATTTTGCAGAGTATAGTGTGTCCTCACAGTTATAATGCACTCAACCTTCCCTTCCCTGACCTACTGCTAGCATTCAGTTGCAGTCAAAATTATCTGGGAAACAATAACATAGTTAAAATATTTGCTTAAAATTAGCAAATAAAGGGTTAAAAAGTCTAAAGTTTTGCAAGATAAGAAAGATTTCTGTAACTAATCATCTCAACTTTTCACATTTTTTCTGCTGCTTAGTTTAGTTATTTTTGTCCTTTTATGCTTTTGTTTGTTTTTTTAATTTTTTAAATTAATTTTTTTGAGAAAGAAATAGCAATGAGACAGTTTCAAAACAGGTTAAGAGGACAGTTACAATAATTAATACATTGCATGTTGTTGTCTTCATAGTAGTTATTCATAGAATAAGATGCAGACATGATATCCTGTCCAAACACTATTAGTACAAATCTTTCCTCTCATTGAAGGGAAAGTAGCTGTATAGCTATCCTAACTATTTTGTATATACAGATGTATATATATGTATTTTTTCACTACAAAACGGTCCTATAAATATGGAACACTTCATGAATTTGTGTGTCATACTTGCGCAGGGGCCTTGCTAATCTTCTCCGTATCGTTCCTATTTTAGTACATGCACGGCCGAAGCGAGCACTAAGCTTTTGTTTTGAATCAGTAATAATCTAAGATAAATTCTGAAGTTGAAGTTGGTCTCTTACTGTAAGTATCCAGAAATGAATGCTGTGATAAAACATCTTATATTATCATTGGGGTTGAATAAAAAATAATCTTCTAAGAGTTATTCTAGCCAGGAGTGGTGATACATGCTTGCAATTCCAGCACTCAGAAGGCTGAGGCAGGAGGATCACCAAGAGTTTGAGGCCCTCTTGGGCTACATAAGTTCAAGGCCAACCTGATCTATATAATAAGACTGTCTCAAAAACAAAAACAGTTTTTCTAATAACAGAACTTGCTATGATCAGGCAGAGTTCTAAGTGTTTCACAAGTATTTATCTTATTTAACCCACCAAGTAACCTTATGAATGACCATCTTTCTTCAATTCCAAATGAACAAGGTGAGAGATGGGGAAAATAAACAAATAGCCACATGGCCAATAAGAGATGTAATGAAGTTTTAAACCTCCCCCATCTCCTTCCAAGAGTGTAGACCTGACTACAGCTATAAAAGGTTTAGACAGAAGCATGGCTGAATATATTTGTATTAATTGTTATGATTCTTAGTAGCTAACACAAATTACCCTCTTCCCACACTTCAACCTTACAGCCATTCTTCTGATGTAGATGTGACACCAGTCATATATCAGGTCCGTTGGAAGAACATGCTGAGACAGCAGTGGAAAGCAGTAAGCCACGGTCAGGAGGCTGGGCTCCAGATCTGTCGGACCTCAGCATGAATCTAACTCAGTGTGCTCTGCTGACACAAGCTATGTGAGATTTCGGAGCACCAAAGGAATTACCCAGAGGCTGATGGCAGAGAGACCTCAGTAGAACTATGAGGTCAGCTACCTTGGTCCCTCCGAGGTATAAAATGCTCCTAAAATTAAACAAAATAAGGGAAGAGTTAATTCATGGAATGAGTTATTTTAATTGTAATGATTCCTAGATATCCTTATTTTTTATTTTCTGCATTTAGTACAGGGTCTATAGGGTCTCACTAAGTAGATCGGACTCATAGTGATCCTCCTGTATTCAGCCTTCCAAGTGCTGGGATGACTGGCACACACCACCACACTAGGTCTCAGTGACTGTCTCAGTGCATCCCCAGGGTGAGGCGGCATAGCATGTCCCCAGGTTCCTGCACTCTGCCTAAGCAGACACTTTAGTCTGCTGAGCTATCTGGCTGGCCCCTAGGGGTCTTAAAAGGATAATATAAAGTAACCTTACTGAAAATAAACACTAGTTACTTTCTAAAAGTTAACATAATAAAACACAGAAGGTTAAAAATAGATACTAAATTTCATTTATAGTAGAAGAATAAAACTTCCATACCAGCAGTCTCCAACTTTCTGGTAAATTAGGCTTTCTTCAGCTGGAACTCAAATATGTGTAATTAACTCTGCTCACAGAGGACAAGGGAATAAAATTCAGTGTGCAAACATATTTGTGAAAATTGGCATGCTGATATATTTTTATATATTTACTCTAGCTCAAATAATTGAATGGCTAATTTAACAATCTTGTATAACTGTCTAAAAAACACTTCACATTTTTAGCTAATTTAACAGCAATTGAATGGACTGTTGAAAAAAAAAATTCCCCTAAATTACAGAGCATGTTTTATAATGCCTTCGAAAAGTTCTAATTTCTAAAGTATCGAGTTGTGAATCGTATTCTTTCCATTTCGTATTTAACAAATATGAGCTAACCATAAGATCAGTAGAGAAGTAATTGCAAACAGGATTAGGTGGAAATATGAGTAGCAGAGTTAGAAGGGGCAGGATTGGTCACAAAGAGGAGGAGGAAGGGAGAGGCTTGCTAAGGCTTGACATAGAAGTAGTACATACCCAGCAGTTCATTAGAAATGAAAAAGAATTTAAATACTTTGAATCTCACTGCCCTTTCTGGTTCATATACCTCTGAAGAGCTGCTAACAAGTCTAGTTTTTGTTTTTGTTTCTGTTTGCCATAACTCTGTTACTGTGTTGTTTTAAACATAAAGATGAGAAACCGGCAAATGTCTCTCCAAAATCAAACTATCATATTTCTATGGTACAGCATTATCCAGATTTTCTAGTCCACTAAACATTGCCTAAAAAGGAAATGAGTCTGGCCTGGCATTAGTTCCAAGCAAATTTATTCTATAATCACTGCATTCTTTTCTTAGATTCATGAAGCGTCTGTTTATTAATCCGTTTGAGAACTGACCAGCGGTTGATGTCATACTCAAACATCAATTCTGTAATTCCACGGTTTCCTGCTGTTTGATATTTGCAAGATTTCAGTCTTTGATACCACCTCATCAGTGGTTTCCCAAGGAATCATTTTTAGTGCTAAATAATCCTAAAGCTGTATTTTATATGGATTCTTACAGAATTGTAATAGAGAGCTCATCCTGCTGCGTGAAAAGGCGTTTGCACAACCGCAGGGCTCCCAGCTACCGAAGTTCTCAAGCAAAAAAGCAGCGATGGCACCTGGGGAGCTCGTGCTGCTGCGGGCTTCCTGGAACCTCCAGACTCTACACTTGCTCTAGGCAAAGGTCCGCCCACCAGACAGACGTCGTACATTCATTCATTCATTCAACAAATGGTCCCCGGAAAATACGTTTGCGTTGATTACTACACAGTGAACAGTGAGCTGATCACCGAGAAGACAAAGAAAAGCAAGGAAAAAGCTGAGTTTCTGAAGCTCTTGTTCTTTGTCAGTATCATCATCATAATTTCTCTTTATTAATTGGAAGATCTATTAAATAAAAATAATTTCGGAAACACGTTTTAATGAAATGAATATATTAGAACAACAGTGCGAAGCGCATGGTGCATTGTGAATATGTAGAAGCAAAATCGACTATGCAGTGTTTGCCAAATTACATTGCCAAGCAATGCCTCTTTTCTCCTGAGGCTTGCTAGGAGAGTGGGCTGCGCTGGAACAATCAGCGCATCTCATCCGGTGGGAGGCCATAGGCATTAGGGGAAATGCGCCTGGACGCTGCGCTATCTCCCAGGGCTCTGCAGTCATAGCGTTGTCACCCAAAGGTGGAACCCCGTATCCAGGGAACAAGTGCCTAAGTGAGTAGTGCGGACCCCAAGTGGAGGGAAACGGCTTTACCTAGGATCTTAGCGGAGGCCCAGCGATCCTCCCTTACACTGGCTTCGAAAGTGGAGCTGCACGCTCACGTGGTGACTACCAAAGGGCTTTCTTGTGCACACCCTGGATGGAAACCTTTTCATCTACCTGATTTGATTTTTTTCCATTACTCATGTTTATTTTTCTTTTAGCAATCCTTTTGACTTTTTCAAGCTGTGCTCCATGCTAGGCTCTAAATAAAGGGTCCTGAAATTTTGATTTATGGAATATTCTCATTAAAACTTCAGGATGCATGTTTAAAATTATGAAGGTCCTGTTTCTGCATGAGTGTACATGAAACCTGGAATGTTTAAAATGAATTCTTCTAACATTGATGTGTTTTGAAATACTGGAAAGTCACTGACTTATGTACAGCCTAATCTCTTCTGACCTTTCTCCTTAATTTAAAAAAACAGTCTGACCAGTGCACTATTTTGAATGTTCAGAGCAATGAGTGTCAGCCACTGCTGGAGCCAGGAGTCCACAGGTGGGTCAGAAGCACCACTGTATCACGAGCAGCAGCCTCATTAAAATGTAACCTTTTAATGGGGAAAAAATAAGAAGCAACAAAGATGGCCAGTTTGAGATTAATTTTCATCACATTATTGCAGATTAAAAAACTAAGAAGTCAGGGGAAGGCATATCATGAGACTGAAGATAATGAGATAATATATTTCTAGGCACTTTTTTTTTCCGGTACCAGGGATTGAACTCAGGACCCAGCGCTTGCCAGGCAAGCACTTATTCTACTGAGCTATCTCCCCGGCCCTCTAGGTATCTTTAATATATATTTTTTTTCTTAAGAAGATAAAATCAGGGTGTGGAATAGAAGTTCTGCGAGGATGGTTGCCTGAGCTTATGTCCCTGTCTGTCTTGTTCTCAT
This sequence comes from Tympanoctomys barrerae, assembly GCA_002564285.1. Lineage (NCBI taxonomy): Eukaryota > Metazoa > Chordata > Mammalia > Rodentia > Octodontidae > Tympanoctomys > Tympanoctomys barrerae. Next base: position 7,912 of record NDGN011450195.1, read on the forward strand.
CTCAGCTGCTTGGTGGTCAAGAGGCTTGAGAAGAAAAGTACTGTTGTCAGCGATCCCTGGGAAGATAAGTGAATCCACAGAACTACTGAAAGGTCTGGTAGTAAACATGGTAGAATTTCTTTTATGGATGGAGAAGGAATTTCTGAGCTTTGCTTTTCACTGTGGGCTACCTAAATGACCAATAAACAAGATGTGGAAGAAGGGACATTCATAAGCTTTAACTCTTTTGGTCTTCTTGGCACGAAGAGTCATTTCTCCTCCGCTTGGTCCTTCAGCAATTCAAGCACTGGTGATCTCCACCAGCTTCTGTGAAATCTTCAGCTTTTCTTGCTTGCCTGACCTGAAAAGGTTTTGCAGGACCTCCACACCCTGAGAGATCCAAAATACACCTGCGCTGCACTAAGACTTCTAATAGCTATGACCATGTAAAGAACATTAGAAACCATACAGATAGACAATGTAGATATTTTGACTGAAACTTTTACTATTTATGTAAATAACAAAAGATTAAATCTAAAATGCACAAAGAATATGTCCACATGACAAGTTAAGCTACCCAGTAGGAAATGTAGCCTGCAGAGAAATAGGTGTTTGAATGTACACAGTAGAATTACAGAAAAAGGCTGACCGTGCTTTCTTTTCAATTGTAAATTCATGTAGCTGATTATGGAACTAAGATTAGTAAAATAGATGCACATGATTCAGCACAAATAAATTTCAAAAGTATTACACGAAAATCTAAGCACAGAAATTATAAATATGTCATACTATATATGTACATTTTATTAGTTGTGAAATCATACTGCATTTTACTCCTAAAGACATTTTAAACTTGCATAACAATAAACAACAAGGGGCCAGGGAGATGGTTCAGTGGAATAAGCGCTTCCCTGCTAAGCACAAGGGGCTGAGTTCAATCCCTGGTACTGAAAAAAAACAAGGTGAGATAACCATTATGCTCAATTTTATTTATTTATTTATTTATTTATTTATCTATTTATTTACTTTTTGTACTTGGAATCAGACTCAGGACCCTGTACATTCCAGGCAGGCACTGAAGCTGCTGAGCTAGATACCAGATCCCAACAATTACTCTCAAAGGAAAGAAGAAAATATACCCAGACTACCTAGTGTTACCACTGACTTTTTAATGATTTATTTCTAGAAGAAATCAAACTTGGGGGGAAATAGACAAAATTATTGCATATATATACATATATATATATGTGTATATATATGCTACATATATAGTATCTTAAAATTGAAATAGTATAAGAAGGGTAGGCATTAAAGACTCCAGTTGACCTCATTAATAATTTAAAATTTCAAAATAAAAGAAAACCACCAAATACCAGTAATAATAAATACAAAAGATATATTTAAATATAACTTAGGAAATAACTAAAGGCTCAGCATAAAGAACAAATTTCACAGATAAGTAGAACAATTTGACTAAAATAAGGAAAGGCTTGCCAAGCTACAAACATTTTTTCTTCAACTCCAAATAAAAATACATTTACAGTACATTATAAAGAAAAAATTATTATTTCAAAATGCTATATTTCATAAAGATGTAATTCTTGAGGGCTGGGGATATACTGGGAATACAGCTCAATAGCACAAGTGCCTGTCTGGCAAGTGCATAGTATAGAGTTTGATGTCTAGTACCAAAAAAAAAAAAAAGAGAGACAGAGATGTACTCCTTCCATAAAAGGAAATTAAAGATATTTTTTGACAAAAGAAGTAATACATATACCTTTTCTTTCATAGAAACAGTAGATATACACATATAAAATGATAATCTTAAAAATGAACAGATTAAGAGAAAAAGTCAATGAGAATAAAAACAATTTTATATACAGAATTTTATATATATAGTCAATTTCATAATATATTTTTATAACATAAACAGTATTCATATAAAATGTTGCACATGTTAAAAAATACATACATATTTAACTTAAAAGGTTTTTTAAAATTTGGTTATGCTTTTTTGTGCAGGGTCTCACTGTGCAGCTCAATCTCCTAGTAATCCTTCTGATTTCTGCCTCCCTAGTGCTGGGATTACAAATGGGCACCACCACACCTGGACTCCATCACTGGATCAACGGGCCCGAGGTGGCGGCCAGCACAGCATGTGGTGCCAGGGATTGAACCCTGGCTCCTAAGCTTACCTAAGCAAGGGTTTAGTTTGCTGAGTTGTATTTCCAGCCATCATATTTAGCTTTTAAAAGTAGGAATTATAATGAAAGTATTAATGAGTGTCAAAGACATTATTTTAGTTCAAAAATAAAAATAAAATTGAACTATATAAACATGAAAATTGTGGTAGTACATGGATTCCAAACATCTAAGTAGAAATTTAAAAAAGTTGACCAAACATAATGTCCTGTGTAGACTTGGTAATTATTTAGTGTGTCTTTGATGATTGTAGGTATTTATATGTATATGTTTCAAATCGAATATTATCAGAAATAAAACCTTAAAATGGGGAAAATTAGTAACCAAAAGAAACTGAAAGTTAAGCCGCAAGCTGAAAGCCCACAATAAGAAATGTGAACTGTCAACTTGTGGGCATGACTGTCTAAATAAATTTCACCATCCAAAGCCAATTGAATTGGTTCCTGCATTGGCAAGACCACCATTTTTCTATCTTATAAGGACAAAGTCAAGAAAGGCCCATTTGAAACCTGTGTGTTTGATTTAGGGCTGGTCTTCTCATATAGCAAGATGCATGTTGCATAACAAGTCTTAAAGAGTAAGGTCCAAAACAATAAGTTAATTTTTCTGTGAGAAGTGCTGTTTATTCTAATGATGTTTGGTTGAATGGAATTTTTTTGAATAAATCAAAGTTCTAGGAATTTCTAAAACTAGCAATGCAATTATTTCTAATGTTATACTGTATAAGACTTTCCTGAAATTATAGTCTATTAATTCATATGTTTAAATGTTAAACTCATGATGTAGAGTCACATTTCTAATCCTATTGATCTATGATTATTTTTTTTTTATTTTAAGGGAAGGGCCTACAGGGCATTCAGAGTCTCACTACTAGATCAGACTCATAGTGATTCTCCTGTTTACAGCCTTCCAAGAGCTGGGATTACAGGCGCATGCCACCACACCCAGTCCCAATTGCTGACTCAAAGCACCCCGGGGGCAGGGCCAGCTTGGCAGGCCCTGGGGATAGCTCCTGCGCTTGCTTGGAAGTGCTTTAATCCACTGAGCTATTTGGCCTCCCAAATCATTAAACGTTTTGCATCTCATAGCCAGAATTATCAAATCCATAAGACTAGATATATTAAGATAGATACTGATAGGTTTTAACGGTGTCGCAGCAGAGAAACACACAGAAGGAAAGGGGAAAGGAGCTTTATTATAAAGGGAAAGGGACTTCA
>NDGN011450196.1:0-25079 GCA_002564285.1 Tympanoctomys barrerae
TTCCTTCCTTCCTTCCTCCCTCCCTCCCTCCCTCCCTCCCTCCCTCCCTTCCTTCCTTTCTTTCTTCCTGGTGGCTCTAGTATCCCAAATTTGTTTCGTTGGGTTCAGAAAATCAGACCTCACTGATTGCCACTTTAGTATACTAAGTACTTTTAACTAAAGGAGACCAGAAGCCCACAGCTGCAACCTCAGCAGAAAGCATTTCATGACCTTCTGTGTGCAAACTTTTTCACCTCCAAAGTTGTCACAGAGACCAGAACTCCCTTTCTGAAAACAGGTTATAGAAACCAGGACACTTCTTCCCAAAACCCACCATAAAAACTGAGACATGAGTCCAAAGTTCCTGTGCCTGTTTGTGTAGAGCTGGTCACAAAGAAATCTCCGCCTGATTATCCAAGAGTAGACCAGGAGACCCTTGCCCCAGAAGGCCCTGGCCTGGTACCTGAGGAAAGAATGCTGCGCAGAGAGTCCAAGGAGATGTCAATAGATCTGGCTGCACCCTCCCCCACCCCCCGTCCTTCTGCCTGGTGTCCTTATGCATTAGTGTTATCTTCCAAGAACCGCCACATAAAGAAATCTCATCTTGCTTCAGGTCTTCATTTCTAAAGCTTCTTCCATCCTGTATAGCTTTGATAATGTAACTATTATTTATAAATAAATGTGCCATGTTAGTGGTGGCAAACCTATGGCATACATGCTGCAACTGGCCGCTGTCACCAAAAGCTCTAAAATATTCATCATCACTATATCATATTTTTCTTGTTAGTTCATTTATATTTTACGTGCGCTGGCTATCACCTTTGGGGAAGGGAAGAGGGGAGAGGAGTGTCTCTGGTCCATTGCATCTCCCTTCTCCTTGCAGTGCTGGGAGGCCAAATCCTAGCAGTCCTGGGATCTCCTTGATCATTAAAGAGATTTCTAAATGAATCTTGAAAGCCCTAAGAACCAGGGTGATCTGTTGTTTCCAGGACCTGTGATAATCCTCTTTAACAAAGCCAAACACTTTGTTCTGGGCTTGCTATTTGTGGAAAGTAAATATGAAAGCTCTGTTAAGACACCTCCTAATCCAGGGGAGAGCACAATAGCTCTTCTGTTTACCTCCATGGACTAGGATCATTATTTGGATGAAGTCTTAAAACATACTGACCTATTCATATTAACCTTTGTGAATGGTAATTTAGGGAAACTTCTTGAGGCTTCAAACTCTTTTATTAAAAAGCCAAATGTCAAGGGGCCTTCCCTTGTTTTCTATGTTGGCTTTCATTAAAACCTGCTTAAACATAGCCAGAAGGGGAACCAGGGCACTTTCTGGTGCCACCAATGATGCAGTCTGGTGTTTATGCCCTGAGGGGGTCTTCAATGTTGGCTCACACTGATTTGAAAGTCAGAAACTCACCTTGCCAGCTCAGGACACAATTATGGCCTCATGCCTGCCAAAAGGAGCCTCTGTGCCTCTCTCACTGATGTCCTCACCGCCTGTTCTTGTGGGCCTAGTGACAGTTACAGAGTTGGTGACTGTCCATTGCTTCTCTCATTTTTCTCAGCCAACTTAGCCTCTGCCTTCACCAGGCTTGATGGATTGGTTTGAAGTAAAACCATCCCATTCCCAAACTGAAAGATTCCTTTTCACATTTAGGAACAACTTCAAACCACAAGAGAGAATCAGTTACGTATAAACTCCTCTACCACAAGGTAGAAAGGAAGTTGTAATTTGGGGGCTTACATTTGATTAAATTCATCTGTTTCCATTTTGTGAATGGGGGAGGGAGCCCTCTGTGGAAGAGGACAGGAGGACAGTTGAAAGAAGACAGTTCATATTATGGGGTAGGGCACAGGTTAGCCCTGTTGCTTTACCCCTTAGATCTGGGCCTCAAGGTCCAAAGAACAACAGAGACACTGAGGGAAGCCAGATCAGCTCATGCACAGCAGAGCCAGATTCTTCCAGAACAATTGGTGGGGAGAAGGAATCACATGCTATTGACAGCTCTCCAGGGGATTCCCTTTCCCCCACCCCCAGGTTGGCATTTACACTGTGAGTCTGTGTTTGCCAGCAATTCCATGTTAGCTTTTCCTCTTGACAACCCCAGGTATGTCAGTGCTAAGAAGGTGAGCAAGGCTGTGGCTAACATTGATTTGCTGCTGTCCTCTCCTTGTGGCAGCTGGGACCCTCACTCTGTCTTGATGATGCCTGGTTGCTGGTGGGAGGAGGATTAACTAATCCTCCCCTCACAGTGACCACTGGAGGCTATCTCTGGGCAGTGACACTCATGGGTTTGACTCTGTCCCTTTTGTGGGCCCTCACCAACCAGGTCTGGAAAATGGGATGTGCTTCATGGGCCTGTCTTGACAAGAGAAGTGCCTGACAATCATGAAGCACAGGAACATAAAGAAAGTGAGCCTGGCCCTTTCCCAGCTAGCCTGTGCCTCTCTTTCCAGAGAAGGCCTCTGGGGCTCTTGCATTTTCAATTTCAACTTTGTGGGATCAACCAACAAAATTCTTTGCTTCATGATAGGAACAGTCATACTCTAGTCCACCTGGGCCACTTTAGGTCTCTGGCTTCTGCTTCAGTACCAGCTCCTTATTCATTTTACACCACTTTCCACTATTCATTGTGAGATTGTAAAAGTGTTTTTCCCAGAATGGAAACAGATTACTGTGGGATCCTCACTGTTCCTTTTATTAAGTGGACATTTGATTCCCTTGGAACTATGAGTTGTGTTCTGCACAATGCAGACCTCGTTTCTTCATTGCTCATCATCTGCAGTCCATTCTTAGTTTGATTCTGTGAATATTTAACTATAGCTAAGTGATTAGATGAATAATCCAATCTAGCCTTTTGCTTTACTTTATTATTATTGTTCTTAATTTATTGAGAGAAACAGAGTGCAAAGAATCATTAAATAACTTTTCTGAGATTATTCAGCTAAGAGGCATTGGAGGCAGAACTTGAGCCCAGAGCATAAGGGACCAAGCCTTCACCCACCAGGTGGTCTTTCACCCAACTAAGGAAGATTGTTATCCAGATACTCTGCTGCACATGTGTCACCTCAGCTACCTTGGAGATGGAGGCAGGAAGATCACAAGTAGTTTGAGTTCAGCCTGTATAATTTAGCAAGACCTGATATCATAATGAGAAACAAAAGAGCTAGAGACGTGGCTCAATGGTAGAGCGCCCCTGGGTTCCACACCCAGTGATGGAGAAAAAGGGATTGCATAAATGAGGGCTGAAACAGTAAAGTACACTTAGGCAAATGCACAGGTTGGCTCATGCACAAAAGCATGGGTGGTCTGTGATCCAGGTGCCATGGGGTGGGTGGGAGGGGAATCCTGCAGCATTGAATCCAGGCTTTTCTTATTCTATGGTCATTAAGAGGAGCACCCCCCCCCCCACCCTCACAAGGAATCAGTGCACCACTTACCCAATTTGCATATCATTTTATTTTATTTTAAATAAAAAACATTAAGATCCCTGTAGTGGACCAGCCAGAAAGCTGAGAAGACTAAAGCACCTGCTTAGGTGGACACAGGGACTGGGGTTTGATCCCCAGCCTGCCATGCTGGACTCCACCCCCAGGTGCGCTGAGATGGCGATTGAGACTGGGCGTGGTGGCACATGCCTGCAATCCTTGTGTTTGGGAGGCTGAAAACAGGAGGATCGCTATGAGTACAATCTGTGTAGTGAGACCCTGTCGACCCTATATATATATGTAGCTTCTCAGGCCCAGTCACCACCATCAGCACTGACATCCTAAAACAAACTTGGCTCCGCAGTGTCTGCATCTCTGGAGTGAAAACTGCAGCCAACAGTTACAGGTTCTGCACTGTAGCGATGCTGCTTGGCTCCTCCCGAGGCTGAGAATTATGCTTTGGTTCATGATTTACGCCCTGGCCACCCGTCAGACATGTTTTTCCTGTTTCTCATTTCAGGCACCAGAGTCTCTCAGGCTCCCCTAAGTGAGGAGGACACAAAGGCTCTGTTGCTGGGTAGGTTTCACTTCTTGGGGCATTCAGAGCTCCCTGGGCTGGGAAAGTGACTCAGAGGCAATTTGCCTGTATTTTCTGGGCAGCAATCTCAACCCTACCTTTGCTATGAATGCAGGCGCCCCTCACTCGGTGGGGCAGGCTTCACTTTATTGGAGGCTCCGTGCAATTCAGGTGCCCTGTGGGGTGCGTAACAGGGGCTGAGCAGAGGGTAATTTGGTCCTCTCCAGACAAGGACAACCTTATCAACCTGGCCATCAGTGCACTGGAGCCTGGGCCCACCGTGGGCTCTGAAGATATTGGCTTTTGATGGCTGGAGGCAGCAAGCCCCAGCCTGCTGTCCCCTTCAAGGCTGCTGCCCGACCTCACCATGATGTAAGCAATTTTAATTCATTGAGATTCGGCCTAGTGATCCTGGTGATTTACATTGCTGTCATTCTTGAGTGCTATTATGCTTTCAGAGGAGAGGGATCAAGGTGGTGGAGACATCTTGTTCTAATCGCTTCCTTTGAAGGACAGTACTCCCAGGTAAGGGAGAGGAAGGAGACAAAAGAGGGTCTTCTGAGACAGCCAGGCATCTCTTAAGAGCTCAGGAAGAATGAGATCATTGTGCCATGCAGCATTTCCATACCTCTATGCTGAGCCACAGTGATGTTTGAGTCTGGGGAGCTTTTAGGGGTTATCTTTAGTCAGCCATATCTGGGACTGGTGTTGTGCTCCAAAGCAACCTCTCTGGATCCCAGGGAAGGTATCTCAGCCCTGGAGCAGGTACTCCACAGCACTCTTGTCCCAGGAGGATTCTGCACCAGGATAATCAACACCCTATGGCTATTTGAAGATGTGGCAGAAAATTAAAACAAATAGAGGGTCTAGTGCTCCAGAGCAATCCTCCAGACACTGGCAGCTGCTGAAGGAAAAGGGTTAGTGGCACTGGGTGATTAAGAAGACACCTAACTGTTCAGACAGTAGATACTACTACCCATTTGTCATCTTCTGCTCATCTTGCATTTGAATTTGCTGTAGTCTCCTAACTGGTCTTCTTACTTCCAGTCTTCCATCCAAAGCCATCTGATCTCAGCAGAACAGCAGCAGGACTCCGAGAAATGCACATGCTGATCACAGCAGCACTTTGCACCAGCCCTTCCAAGGCTGCCCCATCCCATGGTCTACACAGAAGCTTTCCCTGATGCTCTACCCCACTGCAGTGCCTATAAGTTCTCATTTAGCCAGTAGTCCGCCTTCAAATGTCAACCCGGTGATGCAGTTATGACATAGTCAGCGACCACGATGGGAATGAGGAACAGGCTGAACCCTGGGCCCTTACCTACTACTCATTAACAACATGGCTTCTCCTGGGACTGTCGAGGACTTCAGAGCCATTTTTATTGTGAATCATGGCTCTTCATGGGGGCCTGCAGATACCTAATGGGTAACAAAAGGTAGAACAAAGTTGGGCCTTCAGTCTGTGTCCTTTGTTACTGTAAACCTTGGGTCAACTCCCTTTTCACTGCCATATAGTGCATGTGTATCATTTAGGGAATGCAGCTGCTGGACAGGGTAGAGTAACCCTAAATTTGTATGGCCTTATACTCTTCCAAAACAGAGGATGCCAAGTTAAGAGGTTTACAGGACATTCGGCTGCACTCCAAAATCTCCAATAATTATCCTGAGCTTGTGATCACAGGGATTCCAAGAAAGGTAAGACTGAGACCACCTAAGGAGGCATCCTTTCCTAAAGATGCGCCCAGCCCTCAGCATAAGAATTATAGAGCTGTGACTTGAGGACTGAGTTAATGACACCCCAGCTAATCCTTGAAAGTGGACCTCCCACCTTTGTAAGTGGACTATTCTGGGTCTTATATCAATATATCCTGTTCCTGGTCTCTGGTGAAGTCACTGGTCCAGAAAACTCTTTCTGGTTACCTTCTTTCCCTTGAGAGGGGTAAATACAAAAACCCTCTGGGCCAATACCAGGTGTGGCCCTTCCCAAGCTGAGCATGGCACCTTTTCCCACAGCTCTCGACTCTGTCAGTATAATTATTGTCCTGCCAGGCACGCTACTGTAGGGATAGGAGAAGAAAGTTATCACAGGGGACACATGTGTGTGCTAGGCCTCCTGTAGTGGATAAAATGCAGTCTGGGCAGCAGTGCCCCTAGTTGCTCCAGGGAGACAGTCCTGTACCTGGTCAGGCCTTTCCTTTCCACAGACAATGGTGGCACCAACTTTTAGGGGCAGGCACATCATCCATTTCTGCATCAATAGAACACCAACAGGTGACAGGAAGAAATGCTGTTTGCTCATGACGCACTGACTGGTGTCAGACAGGGTTTCTCAGAGTCTTCCTGCTCAGCATGTCATTGACCTGGGAAGCTTGGAGTCCAGGGGACAGAGCATAGAAGAGGCAGCTGGTTCCCAGAAGGGGATTGTCCACATGTAAGAGCAGTGTCACTCTTTTATCAGAACAGCACAGATACAGAATAAAAAACACAATGCTGCTGCTCATCACATTAGGTAACCATTAGGGAGCAGCAGCTACGCTCAACTCTGCACACAAAACTCTTCACAGCCATGATAACTGCTTCACAACTGAGAGGGACAAAGTAACTCATCCACAATCCCAAAACAAATGCAGTATTGTGGTCCAAACAGAGGCAGTGTCTCTGGGCCAGCCCCACACTCCTGCTCTTAGTTCTGCTGCTATTTTGGGAAGAGGGGGAAGTCTCAGCACCATGTGGTAGAGATAGCCCTGGACTCGGAAATTGGATTTGGTCATCAGCTGTGTGGCTCTCTACCAAGTTATCTTCCCTTTCAGTTAGTGTCCTCCTCTGAGAGAAGATATGTGAAAAGGCTTCCTTCATCTGTTGTGGGGGGGGTTACTTACAAAAGTATGTTAAAATGCATCATAATTCAGTGGGCAGGCTGGGCTATAAACCACCCCGAATGTGGACAAATTGAGAGTGTCAAACCTACCCTGCAGGGCTTTTGGTTGATGGAAATGTGCTCTGTTCATGCTGTCCCACATGGCAGCCTCTAGATGCATCACTCTTGAAGCCTCAGTACATAAGTGGTGGTTGTGAAGAACGACACCCCACATTTCCTTCTGTCTATTTAATTTTCACAGCACACATGGCCAGTTGCTATAGGATGGCATAAGGAGAAGTTTCAGTTAGAGGGAGATCACTTTATCTACTTCTTCATTCTACAGCTGAGGATGCAGAGGTTGCTGGTGGGGCAGGAACTTGTCCAAGGCCTAGGAAAATTGGCAGAGAGTAACAAGTAACCTGAGCATCTCCACCTTAAAACTCAGCATATACTTGAGGTTGACCAAGAACTGAGCAAAGATCGTTGATCCCTGTCAGTCTGAAGTCTGTGTAAAATTAGCAGCGGGGAACCACAGGGCAGCCCAGGTCTGAGGGTTCCTGAGGGCTCCTAGGAACTGAGATAATCAAACCCCTCCTAAGTAGAAGCTGGTATGACATTCACAGTAGGAGTCACACTAGCACTCTGGGCCCAGTCAGGTCCCCTTCCAGCATTGGGAGCAGCAGCAAGTCAAAGCTCAAAGGGTCACCAGCCTTGGTTTCTCATGAGGCCACTCTTGTAATTTCATATGGTGACAGCTCTTCACATCTGTGAATGGCCTCTATGGTCCCTGTCATCCCTTTGTTCATAAGGACACAGTCATGTTGGGCTTAGGCCCCACCCTTACAACTCCAGTCTGCCTTACTTATTCCTTTTAAAGCCCATCTGCAAACACAATCTTTGGGTATTAGGACTTCAATCTTTAGATCAAGAGGTGCAAGATAGCTCATAACACATTTAATAAGCACTTTCCAAAAAAAATTTAAATTGGTCTTTAGGAATCTGGGATTCATAAAGACTTGTAAGAAATGTAGCACAGGGAACAGTCTACATATATCCAGGCATCAAAGACAGACTTTACTTTCTTTGGAGGATGTGGAGGAAGAATTAAGAGAAGGCCCCAGAAATGAGGAACTCAGTTGACTAACTTTGGAAGGAAAGCCCAGACCAGATGGCAGGAGAAGGAATAAAGGCATCAAGGGAGGAATTATCCTGTCCTATAGATGAGAGAAGCCAAGTCTCTCCTGCATTCTGAAAGCTTCTGTTTAAGACACTCTCAAAGGGCCAAACTTCTATGGCTAGAGATGACTTCTTCATTTAGCCATGTTTCCTTAAGAAATTGTGTTGTATGACATATTCATGTATACAAACAGCCCAATCATGAAGGTGGCCCCTCTGAGGACCAGAAGAGTGCAGGATTTCCCTGAGCAGAAGAGTGTGGGAAGGTAACCCTTAATTGAGTCACACCTTCAGGGCCCAGACTCCATCTCTTTGTCTATTCTGTTTTCCTTGCCACAGGTTCAGCCACATGCTGCATCCTTCTCTGGCCTTAATGACTGCCTTTGGAACTGGGCTGCTTGCTTGCTAGTTTGTGGCCTGCAGGGGAGAAAGGGAAAAACACTTTCCAGTCAGCGCTGTGCTGAACTTGGTGTGTACAGGCTTGTGAGAGCCAATGGAAGACTAGTGAGGTGGCTGTTAAGCACAGTGATTATTAATTAAATTATACAAATTGTACATTGTACTTATATATTGGCTTCTAGACATCTGCTGTATCAGTACACATTTATAATAAACGTCTGTGCATATAGGAACCTATCTTTTCCTGAATAGTCCATTGTTCATCATTTGCTGGCACCTGATCCTTGACCCTCTATTGTGACAGGGCTACTGTACCCCACATCTCTGCCTTCAGCCCATATGCCATTAATGGGTCCCCCTGTCCAAGGCCACTGCTTCCTGAACAGAGTGGAGGGTTACCAGGAATTAGTGCATGCACCTTTTCTAATAGCTCTGATGACTCAACTTGGAGCGGACTGGACAGAACTGCTGACATTTGGGATAGAGAGTCTCTGTGGAGACTGAGTTCATGGACTTAGAAGAGAGAAACATCCTGCCTGGGGATACCCAAGGCTCTAGACGGAGTCACTCCTCAAATGTCCAGATTTTGCTGGTGCTGCCCTGCTTCTGGAACTCAAAGATGAAAGTCTTCTATAAACACAGTCTTTGACAAATGCATGGTTCCCTTTAGAAATCTTCAAAGGACTTTTAGGCTGAGCATTTCACTCAGCTTGTCCTTAGAGTCCAGAAACATCACTTCTCAGACCACAGCTGGCTTGTCTGATGTGAAGGAGGCAAATACAAGCATCCAAGCTACCTATAAAACATCCAAAGACTGGGAAATGGCCTTCTGCCATCTGGGTAAAACAGACTCACCAAAGTATGCTTCCATTGGCACACCCCATTAGGCCTGCTTCCTTGACCATCTACCAGCGGGCCCTTATCACTCCCCAGTGGCTAAGATCTCAAAGGACCCATCTGCATTTGCTGTCACAACTCACCCTTCTGTCCATATCTTGGGTTCAATCTTCAAATACCAGCCAGCATGTTCTGATGTTTTCAGCAAACTTTTCCAAATTTTCCTCATCATGTTCAACCATGAGGGAAGCTTTGACTATGATGGTCATCCCTGTGCTATAGCTTTTCTTCCATCTGTCACTTCTTTGATACCAGTGTTATCCTACCTTTCGGCTAAACTTTTTCACTGTTCCCTTTCCTCTGTTGGCTGCAGGCTTCCTGCTCTCTCCTCTTGCCATATTCTTCTCCTTAGTTCTCAACTCCAGCATCGGGCCACAGGCCTTGTCTCCAGCTGTGGCCTCTGTCCTCAGTGCTGGGCCCAGTTATCATCACCTGGATGTACCATAGGTGCCACAACACATGTCCACACAGAACTCTCCCTTCCTTCCCAGACTTTCATCTTCCTGCAATAAATGGAATCACTTTCCTTTTTGTCTCCCATGACTGAGATCCTAAAGCCATCTTAATTCCGCCCTTCCTTGTAAATCAGTCCCATGGTGCCACCTGAACTGTGGGTTCGATGGCCATTGTCCTGGGGTCTGCGTTTCATCTTTCCATTCTTGACATCCTTACTTGGAACAGACCAGTAAATGTTTTCGTAGGAGAGTCAGCTAGGAAATAGGCCATCGTTCACTGTTCTTCTTGCAATCATTTTACTTTACCCATGTGTCTACTGAAAATAAGTGGGCATGTCTGTGTTCCAATAAAATTTTATTTATAAAATCAGTCTTCTGGTCCAACTTATCCTGGAGCATAGTTTTGTACCCCTTATTTAGATCATCCTTATATTTTATCCAGATTATTTTGTCAGTCCAGGATCTGATTTCCCTGCTTTAGTCTTTCTTCAGACCAATTATTTTTATCGTGTTGTATTTGTCACTTTTTTCCATTGTAGGGACAAGTTCTAGATATCCATAACTTAAAGGAGAAGAGAATCACTTGGATCACAGTTTGAGGGCATTCAGTCCATGGCTAGCTAGCTTTAAGGCAGGAACATCATGGTGGAATAGTACATGGTAGCAAAATTGATTAGTTCATGGATTCTGGGAAGCAGAGCAGGGGAACAGGTCCATCTCCCACTGGATCCCACCTCCTAGCAGCACATTTGGCCAGGGTCATGAATGTAACCATTCCCATGCTGAGCATAGGGCCCCATGATCGAGTCACCTTTCCTGGAGTCTCTCAATCATGTCAAGTTGGTAATGAAGCCAGGTTGGCATGCTATCTAAAGTAAGTATTTCCTGTTGAAAATATATACCTAAAATGCAGGCTCAGGTAGGACAAGCATTGAGACTCTAGAAACCTACTTTCTTTGAGCAGGACATAATTTATGCTCAATGAACCTTCTTTTTTGTTTTTTGGTGGAACCAGCGATTGAACTCAGGCCCTTTCACTTGCCAGGCAAGCACTTATTCTAATGAGCTATCTCCCCAGCCCCAAAGGATTTTTTTTTTTTTTTTTTTTGGTGGGAGGAGGGTTGGCTCAGGCTGCCTGAAGGGCAGGTCTGGTAAGGCAGGTGGAGCTGCAGATTGAACCATGGTATCCTGCTCAATGAACCTTCTTGAACTATGTTCTCCAGGCAGCAATGATTTTGCCTGCGCTTCAGTACCTACACTGCCAATCCAGGAGGCCCTTCTTACAAAATCCCTCTTCTATGAAAACATCCACCTATAATTCTCAAAACAGAACTCTTCCAATACTCACCTAAGTAACAGCACATCCTGCCCATGGTGTCTTCTTATATTGAGCCCCTTACAGTGAAGTTACTTTAGTTTCTATTTGTCCCCCTCCCAGCCAAAAGCTCTTCAGAAGCAGAAAATGATTTCCTTCAAAACCATGTTTATTTCCCCAACATATTAATGTATCTTACTTATTCAAGCAGATGAGTTATACTTCTTAAATGGTCTCTGATTTCAGGTGTAAGATATCCTCATTTCCAGTTTATAAATCCATAAGAAACTACATTGCAGAACAAAAGTGAATCTAGAGTAGATTCTGAAATACATTTTCTGTCTACCACCAGCAATGTATTTGGGATTAGTCATACTAGTCTCAATTTCATGACTTACACACAAATTTGTAGCTTTCTTACTGAGTTTGTGATTAATTCTTCATTTTTTAATTTAAAAAATCATCACCAGAAATGGAAAGCTGTTAAAAGACTTAGGAAGATGAACTCATTATTTAAGGGGGGGGGAAGTCATTTAAAAAATGGAAAGTGGCAGGAGAATGGAGAATGCTTTATGTAAGATTAGTTTAATTATTGTCCATAGACATCCTTTCAAGAAATGCAAATAGACCAAGAGTATAAATAGCAGGGGCAATGTGATGCTGATACAGTACACAGTGATGAGGGAGAGCATACACTAAAAAAGTGGAAAAATATTTTAGGGATTTGTCTGGAGTTGGCACTGTTTGATATAGGCACACGAATCACATAGCTATTTAACTTACAAAAATGAAAATTAAAGGGCTGACCAAATAGCTCAGTGGATTAAAGCATCTGTAAGCAGGCACAGGGGCTGGGGGTTCGATCCCCTGCCTCCTCTGCCAGCCCCGTCCCCAGGGTACAGTGAGATGGAGATTGAGCCTGGGCGTAGTGGCACATGCCTGTAATCCCAGCACTTGGGAGGCTGTAAACAGGAGAATCACTATGAGTCTTATCTAGTAGTGACTCTGAACACCCTGTAGACCCTTCCCTAAAAATACATGAAAAACAAAGAAATGAAAATTAAATATAATTCAAAATCCAGTCTCTCAGTTTCTATAGCCACATTTCATGTGCTCTCCAGCTATGTGTGGCTAATGGCTGCCATATTGGATAGGGCAGACAGAACATTTTCCATCCTGCCCCCCCAAGCTACAATGGACAGTACTGATTTACTGTCATTAGGCTCAAATGCCTTGTAATCTAAACTTATTTTTAAAATGGGGAGATTTGTTTGAGGAAGTGAAGGCCAAATACAGTAAGCATGCGAGGATGAAAAGTGAGATTGGAGGCCATGCAGGATTTCCTAGAGCTGAAGCCCATAGTGACCTGCCCAGCATCTGAGTGGGAGGAGCCATCAATCCTGAGCAGATTCTCTCAGGCTCTCTATGGCACCATCATTTGTGACCGCATTACCCGGTGGCCAGGGCTATTTGCTTTTTTCAGTGTAGGCTTCAGATGAATTTCAGATGTATATTTCAGATGCTTTATCATGGTCATTATCACACTGTAGGTCATGACCAGTTAGTGAGTTATGAATCTTTTAGGACACAGGTGACTTTTTAGGTGACAGAGAATTGAACAGACTAGAAAATGCCAGGCTGGGGTGTGGACTGTAATGGAAAATATTGTTCCAAAAACTCCTGATTGGTGATATATTCTTCCTGTGACTGTGTCTGAAAGTTTGAAAGACACTGCTGTTCAAGAATATAGATCATGAAAGAGAAAAGTGTGTCCAGTTTTCTAAATGTATGAAGCAGACTTCACTTCTCTGTGTTAGGCTGTATCTGAAGAGTGCAAGCTTGAATCCCCTCAAGCCCTTGGACTTCAAATATATATATATAAACTGCCTCTCAGAATCTGACCCATGGTATGTGTTCTTTGTTTTCACCTCTAGCCGTGCCTGGTGGATTGTTTCCAGTCTCTGGATGGTCTGTCTCCCAGAAGAAACTGTCTCTGTCTTTGTTTTTCTTTATTCTCTCACAGGAGAAAGCTTGTTCCTGAAAGCTGTCTGACCTGCTGGCCAGAGTGACTGTCCCTCCTTGGGAGGTTAGCCCAAGACCAGAAGCGCAGGTTCTCCAGCCCACAGCCCAGCACCCACATTCCTACACAACAGTAACAAAAGCTGGGAAAGAAAGATGAGAATAATGCCTGTGTTTTTTACATATAAGCATGATTATTTAATAACCCTGATCTTGATGCCTGGGAACAACTTATAATTCTCTGTTTGTCTCTTGGCACCCTGACAAGGAGGGTTCAGATTTCACCCTGCAGCATCTGGACACCCTGCAGCATTGTCCCAGAAGTGGGAGCTCCCTGTCCTCACTGCACTGAGCATTACATAGCGAGGTAGAGACCTTGATTGCTTACTCAGGCCAACTTAATGAAAAACTAAAAGGAAAAACTCCCACTTAATAAAAATTCTTATGGATGGCTACTCAAATTGCTGAAAACCCTCTTAGACATTTGAAAAACTAACGTTGATTACTCATAATTGTCATTTAAAATTCAGTTTGAAATTTTTTCCTCAGTTAAACAGCAGATCAGTCTGACTGAAATACGTACGTGTGCTTTATCAGCGTTTCCATAGGCAGCAATGTTTTCCTTTAATGAGGGTAGGTATTAACTGAGATTTTGGAAGTAATTTTCTCAGGACACTTGGGTGGGTGAGACATTCCCAGACTCTTTGCTCCTGATCTTTCTGCACATACATTTATAAATATTATGTGGTGACTAATCGAGTTTCACTCAGAATGATTTCATTTGACCTCCGGCTTCTCTCTGCTCTAGCTATGAATGGGCTCAGCTGCAGACCCCCCATCTTTATCCCAGACACATCAATCCTCAGGTCTCATCTCTGAAAATGAGGCTCCCAGATTTGGGGTGCCCCGGGTGCCCCATCTGAATCTCTTGGAACCTCATTCCCCATGTCCACACCTGAGTTCGTCTTCCTTCCTGTGCTTCAGCATCCTCTCACTGTAATCCTCCTCTGGGGAGCAGCTTACACATTTATCTCCTGTGTTAAGCCACCCTGAAGCGGCCGGCACAAAGTCTGTCATCAGCTCACAGGTAGAGAGCTATCCGCTCCTCCTCAGAAATGCTTCTTAAGCTGAGACCCTCAGGCCCAGGCTCACTATCTCTGCCTGGATTATAGTCATGGCTCCTTACTGGCTGCCTCCATTCCAGCCCCTCATCCCTGCCTCCTCTGTGAGATCTTCTAGCAAACACCCCCTCACTCCTCGGTGTGATTCGCTCTGTAGAACAGCCCCTCCTGTCTCTTTGTTGTCTGCTGGGTGAAGGGAAAAGTCCAAGAAGGCAAGTAGCTCCATGGTGGGCATCCGGCTGCTGCTCTGCCTCCGCCTCTGACCTCCCAGAGTGGCTGCTCAGCTCTGCCAGGCTCACCTGCTCGCCCTTCAGAGGAAAACTGTTTCCATATTCATGCCCTTGCTTGCCAGGAAAACACATTTTTATCCTGAAGACTAAAGACTAAATTCAAGCACAGCTATGGGGAACTGTGTGACCTCCCCGTGAAATCTCTTAGTCTACAGCTCCCTTCCCCCTCTTCTCTATTACAGCACTCTCCACATGGTGCATAACTGCCCAGGAGCATGTGTAGGGGTGCATTCAGCAGTTCCTCCCAGGTTTCTGGGTTCCCCCAACCCATGGGTAAGGTACAGGGTCTTCTTGTGTCTGTGTGGCTGACCCGGGCTAGTGACTGGTTCTGGACAATGAATTAGCATGGAGGAGATGAGTGTCATGCCTAGGATGCAGCCCTTGATGTCTATGTGAGACTCTTCCCGTCTAGCCTGGTGACTGGCAGTGCTAAAGATTATCACTGCTCTGTTAATTTTGAACACTTGCTAATTTTGACCAATGAGAAGTTGAGGTTGTTTATTACTGCAACTAATTTAGCTACTCCTTCCTGATACATGGGTGTCGCCCCTATGGGACAGTGAGATCCTCAGTGGGGATCCTCTAGGGCTCCTTTGGCCTTGAAAGTATATGATGGAGGTTCAAGGACAACTGGGTTGAATGAATGCAAATGGAAATAAAGTATTTATTACCAGAGAGATAAAGAGGAAGCCATTAATTAAAACATAGTACACCCATGCCTGTCAGAGATAATGGTCACCTGAGAAATATACTTAATATATTAAGAAGAGAAATAGGCTAAATATACTAAATATACTAAAAATTCAAAATCAATCTTTTAATTAATAGTTTCCATTGTTTCAGTCTAGTTTTGTGCTCTGGTCGAGGACCTTGTGTTGCCAGGAGAGGAATGTTTGTTAGAGAAGTGACACTAAGTGGTATTTTTCATTTGTAAATGTCTGCAGGGTTGAACCATGGGCCCAAATGGAGCATCCGTGCTTTTTAGAAAATCTTGTTCAGCGCTGTGATTGTCCCCCTCCACTGGGCAGCCCCAGGGTGAGCCAGAAGGCTGAGGGTACCCAGTATGCTGGCTTCCAGTGTCTGCCTAGAAAAGACCACAGGAGCCACGGGATGCTTGTTTTGAAGCCGTTTGTTACCAAGATACTTTTTAAGAGATGGAAAATGAAACAGACCTGCCCCTGAGCCAGCTGAGGGCTTGCCTTGTGAGAGATTGGAGCCCATCATAGTCCACACAAGTCATCATTTGCCT
This sequence comes from Tympanoctomys barrerae, assembly GCA_002564285.1. Taxonomy (NCBI): domain Eukaryota; kingdom Metazoa; phylum Chordata; class Mammalia; order Rodentia; family Octodontidae; genus Tympanoctomys; species Tympanoctomys barrerae. The sequence goes on from NDGN011450196.1 coordinate 15,767, forward strand.
TTTGAGCTCTTTCCTCCATCTTCTTGGCAGAGGTTCCACATTAGGAAATCGTGACTAATGGCAGGGAGAAGGAACCCTTGAGCTTATCTGGCTGGGGAGAGTTTCCCGGGGATCTGGGTAAAAGCCAGAGAAAAGTGAAATATGGCCTGGCTCGCCAAGATAAGATAGGAACAAGTGAAGTGGGCAGTTGTTTGGGAGGGGACGGGCACAGGCCCAAGGGGCTCCTGGAAGGAGTAGTGGTGACTATTAGTGTCATAGTTGTTTTATTGCTTCAGAACATGCATAGCTTGTGATTTGCCAAACCCATAATCCAGGCCTGGGATTCAAAAAGCCTTCACCATCTAGGAAACTTCTCTTAATCTGACCTCTTTCCATAAGGAGGGAGCTGCACAGGAGATAATTTGGCCTGGAAACCAGAGTTACCTGTTGGGAACCTAATGGTGGGTGGCTTGAGGCAAGGTACTGCCCCTCACTGTATCTTAGCTCCTGTGAAGGCCCTCAGCAGGTGCAGTCTCTCAAGGTCGGACTTCCTAGTCTCCAGAATTGCAGGACAAATACACTGTTTATTAGAAATTCCCAGTCCCTAATTCTCTACTGCAGCCACATAAAACTGAGGAGACATGCCCTAAGTACCCAGGCCAGCACCCATGAGACACATTATACCTTCCTTTCCTGACACCCCTCACTGTATACAACTTGTCCTCATTTTGAGGTCCCCTCAGGTGGACACTGGCTGGGGGAGGAGACATCACACAGGTTGTTGAAATGCTTCTACACTAGTGGTCAAATCCTCACTTCCATGACATCTGAGCCCTGCATACCACCATCCCAGCACCTCAGTCCCATCTCCAAGCCCACTGTTTTCCCTCATGTTCTCACCCCCAAGCACCAGGAAGACCTGACCTTTCTGAGCCTCACTGTCTTATTGGATACTGGGACAGTCATGCTACTGAAGCCTTATTCTGAGGATTTGATGAGAGTGCTTTTTAAAGCTGTAAACTCAAAAGGCCTGGCTCTCCCCCGGGAGCATCCCATAAATACGAGCTCACTTCCCATCTGCTTTGATTAACATGGTTGAGGAAGAGAATGGTGACATCGATACAAAGCCAGACTTCATTTCTTGATGTGTGAGACCTAGAAAATAAACCAACATCTCTGAATCCATCTTATGTCTATAAAGTAGGAATAGGAAATCTGTTTCCAGGCATAGAGAGAATCCACCATTGAATATCAACCTCCCTCAACTGAGTTTGCATGGGTAGATTATTTTCAGATACAGAAATATAATTCATACTAAACAAAGTCTACAGACTATGAGACACCACTGTATCCTTATTAGAACGGGGAAAATCCTGAACATGTAGACCTAACTGCTGTCTCCTGATGTGGAGAAGCAGGAGCCTTGTCCTCTGCTGATGGGACCACAGAGTACTGCAACACTGTTGAGATGCATCTTAGCACACAGCTCAAAAATCACTCTCCTGGATATCCACCATCAGGACTGGAAACTCACTGTGAGAGAATTTATTCTACACAAAAGCCTGCAATCCATTGTTAGTAGCAACTTTATTCATAATTGCCACACCTGGAAGCAACCAGGAAGTCCTCAGTAGGTGAATGGACAAGCTGTGGGACATCTGGACATTGGCTTGTTCCTCAGCTCTCAAGCCACAAAAAGCACGGAGGGACTCCAGGGCATGTCCCCAAGGAAAAGAAGCTCTTCTGTAAAGGCCAACAGCTCCAACCATATGATGTTCCAGGAAAAGCAGAACTAGGGAGGTTACTGCCAGGGTCAGGGGGAGGAAGGGATGAATGAGAGCAGAGAGGATCTTCCAGGCACCACGGGATTCTGTTTCATGTTACAGCAGCAGATACACCCCCACATCCACGTATCAAAACCCCTCGAATGAGCAGTGTTGAGCATGAGAACTCATGTCAATGGTGGGCTTCAAGTGACAATGATATGTCACTGAAAGTTACTGACTGTAACAAATGTGCTCTGTGTGGATGCAGATGGTGAGGGAGGCTATGTGTAGGTAGGGGCAAGGCAGGTAGGGAAGCTCTCTGCATGAGTAGGGTCCATTGTGCTTTAAATCTAAAACTACTCCAGAAAATTCACTGTAAATCTTCCTTTTGAAAGATCCATATTTCAAACTTTGCTAATGCAAATTGACCTTCCTCCCAAGAACCACCTTACAGAAGTGAGCTTCCTGATAGGAAATGGGGGGATCAGGTCCTGTAATGGGAAGTCTGTCCTCCCACACTCAGGCCACCTTAGCTGCAGTTCAGGGTAAACTGTGGATGAACTTGGCCTCGCAGGATGAACTGTCTGCAGTGACCAGGGCAGGCACCACCATGAAGGAAAAAGAGCTCCTGTCTGTGGTAGATGTAGCTTGTCTGAGGCAGGAAATCCAGAGCAGAATGGGCCTTCTACTTAAGCTTACTGCTACATAGAAAAGTTGAGTCTCTGGGAGTTCCCTAAGGGGAGCCAGGTAGATAGGAAAGCAAGAATTTGCACACAAATCTGGAATGCTCATCTGTTCCTTATACATTGCCCGAGCCTCCCCAGGCACTAAGATGGCTAGGAAGAGAGAAGAGGAGGGAATTTAGGATGGCCTCTGAAGCCTATTGTCCCATGTCTGCAGGTCTCCCTCTTTCTGAAGATTTCCTTACTGAGTGATGAGGCCATGAGCCATCAGGAAAGGAAGACAGCACTGGAACCACTGTGAATTCAGTTCAGCTCCTGTGAGCTCACCAAGAGTTCCCATGAGGTTTTTCACTCTGGCCTTGCTGTGTAATGCAGGAATGCACTCCTGCACCTATGCTGTTGATCAGGGGCCTCCTCCCCCTGTTACAAGGATATGGACATCCAGGAAAGCATCAGGGGCATTTCCCTATTTCTGTTTCCTTGCCTTCTCTAATCACTCCACCAGGTGTGGTAATATCCACCAGCTCCAATGCTTTCTTAACTCTTGCAGGCTTAGGAGCATCAGAAGTACTCTTTCCCTAGATGCTTTCTAGTCAGAGTTTGAAATTACTGGGCTCTAAGGGAACTGGGCTTTTCAATGAGATTTGTATTTATCCAGAGTGCATTTTCCATGCACAGAGAAAGTGAGACCTGTATGAAGCTATAACAGCACCCTTTCACTGGAAATCAGTTTTAATTTTTTTTTTTTGTGGGCGTGGAACCGGGGATTGAACTCAGACCCTTGCGCTTGCCAGGGAAGCACTTATTCCACTGAGCCATCTCCCCAGCCCCTAGTCTTTTAAAATTTGAGCATCTTTGGGTTGGCATTGTTTTGGGTGAAGGCTCGGCTAGATGCTGTGTGCCTTGTGGTGTTCCTATTCACAGAAATCCTGGCTAACAAAGCCAAGTTCCATGATCCCAATTGGCAAATGACTCACTGATGTCACTAGGAGTTTGGCATGAATGAGGGTTGAGCAAGCACTTTTAGCTTTCTCAGTCCCAAAATGTACACTAAGTTTTTAGGATCCATGTTTCAAGGATTTGCATCCAAATTGCCATCTGCCTTTTAGACATTCCATCAAAAATAATTTACATTATTTTAAGTATCACCTTAGTCCACTTCTAAAGGCACATAAAAGCAGTCAGAACCCCACAGAAAGAAATCAAACTGAGATTATTTGAATAAAAGTTTTTCCTTTTCAGTGGAGGTAATTGGCAATAACACTGACTTTAAGCATAGGTTCTATATCTTTTATCTTGATCAGAAACCATTTTGGAGAGGGTGGGGGTGGGGTGAGCTCACTGCCTGCAGTGATCACCAGGGTATAGGACAGGACATTCATTGGCAGAAAGGCCTCCTTGCTGAGAGTGGCTGGCAAGGGTGGAGGGAGGGGCTGAGCGGTTCCTGCCTCCTCAGGGAGCTGTTTTTTGCTTTACATGTAAAGAATTGCTTTGTACTGCCAAGTTGGTCTCTATCGTGTTTATATAAGAGAAATTGAACATTTATTTTGTGCTGGTTATTTTTTTTTTCTTCCTCTGCCAGTCCAAGGGTCCAGGGCAAATCAATAAACAAAGACCTTGTTCTGTTTTCACATTTTGGCTTGAGGGGAGGGTGCTGGGTAACCCTTTGATGACCAGGATTCACATGCTGGAGATCTGGAGCTCAGGAAGACAGGGGAGGGACATGAGGGTCTTGGGACTCTAGCGTTGCCTGGCAGATATCAGATGGGGAGTGCAGGACAGAGTGGGAAGCTTGTATCTCTGGCCTTTGCAGAAATCAGCATTGAAGTATTTGATCTGGTGGACCTAACCCCAGCCCAGCCAACAGCCTGTGTTGTTGGTTATTGAATCAACCAAAACATCTCTAAAAACTATAGCCCTGGCATTTGACTCCATGGTATTCCATAGAGGGGCTCCATGCTGGCAGACACACAAAAATTTTTTCCTTTATTTTTATTTTTTCTAAGTTTAGCTGATATGATCTTAGGCTGACTTTTTTCTTGTTTTGGAACAACATGAAGAATAAGGTGTAAAATGCAAGCATTGGAAAGAATTTCCTTAACTGTGTAGAACTGGATACCATTTCCCCTTTAAAGATCTCAGCTGCTGCTTTTCTGGTGGCTCACTGTCCACAAATCCAGGCTTGAGCAGCGAGGCAAAAGTGGGGCAGAATCAGGGTTTTTGTGTCAGGCATATTTGGATTTGGTATCTACTGCACACTTTCACTAGTAGGTGGACTGTAGACAAGTTGAAGAGCTCCTCTAATCCTGCTTTCCTCATTTATTACACAGGAAGGATGAGGCTTGTTCCAGAGATAATATCTCTGAAGAGGATGGGATTGTTTTCCTCACCGAGCCTAGAAGTTGTGGTGACTGAGTCCCTCAAGATCAGAGTGTCTGTGTCACTTTTTGGGACTCAGAAAAATGATACCCTGAAGCATGCATTTCAGTCACTGAACACTTGGAATTAAAAGAAAATTGTAATCCCTGAGCCTCTGCCTCAGAGCCAGGCCTGAGCTGCTGCCTCCTCACAACCTTCCCTGTCCTTCTTCCAGAGGCCAGGGACACTTTGTGCTGAAGGCCCCTTATCCTCAGTAAAGACCAGATCCTCACAAGGAGCACACCTGCTCTGTCCTCTTACTGAGAAGTCCTTAAGCAAGGGGGGCTTAACTCCTGGCACAGAGAAGAGACTGAGAACCAGCCATCACACGTGGAGCCTGGAGGGCTTCCTGCCTGCTCATCTCTAACAGCCTTTTACTCACACCCAGGCTGCCTGGTGTCAGAATCCACCCCCCACCAGCATGAAGAAGAGATATGGGCTTCTAAATCTCCTTGGGTTCTGAGAAGCCCTTCTTCTGATGCCCTCACACAGAGACACTGAGCACTCTCTCCAGCTGATAGTCTCTCAGCAGCCACCTCAGTCCAGCAGACTCAGCACAGAGCCTCCTGAGAGCAGAGGAAGCAGCTCCCTCACTGTACACTGGGGTGCCTGGCTGAGTGACTCTTGTCTCTCTCAGGCTCTTGAGCAATCTTTCTGTTTTGCATTTGGTACAGGGACTACAGGGTCTCACTATGTAGATCTGACTCGTAGAGATCCTCCTGTTTTCAGTCTCCCAAGGGCTGGGATTATAGGTGTGCACCATCAGGCCCAGTCTCAATGGTGGCCTCAGTGCGCCCCGGCGGCGCCACCAGTTGTGGCATGCTGGGGATCGAACCCTGGTCCCTGTGCTCTGCCTAAGCAGGTGCTTTAGTTTGCTGAGTTATCTGGCCAGCTCTCTTGAGCAATCTTTAGTGCCATGAGTGGTTGCGGGCCAGTGATACACATCATAGGGGTGTGTGTGTGTATGATTATGCCACAAAAAATCCCCACAAAATGTTAATAAGTTCTGATAACCCACTGCCATTGCACCAGCCATCACAAAATGAACCTAAGTTAAATGTAATGGTTACCACAACTGGACATTACCTATAACTTTGCATATACACACATTTGAGCAATTGTAAACTAGTCAAGAGATTTATAAGTCCATGTTCAGTGACTTACTAGTTGTTCACACTTGGGTAAATGGCTTAACTACTCTGCCTGCAGGAAGCTGCATGGAGAGCTAGTTCATGGCTACTGCATCATGTGGATGAATGAGCAGGCCTTGCTCCAAGCACTGCACCCTAACCAAGCTGATATCATGAAGACCTGCTTATAGCCCAGGGGCAGGACTCTTCCTAGCCCTATTTCACACATGGGACCTCTGAAGCTCACTGATGCTGAGGCTCTGCCCTAGTCACCCAAAATGAAGGGGGCTAAGAGGCCAACACAGCCGGCCTGGCCCCAGGGGCCACTATTTGGCCATCAAATCTCCCTCCCTCCTGTAGTGATGCAGAGGCCCTCAGGCACAGGCTTAGTGTGAGCTTAGCCACACACTTCCCCCTTGTGATCTACTTGTGATTTCTACCCAGAAACATCATGGGACAGGCTACAGATAAGGGCTCACAGCATCTTAAAGGAAATAAAATGACATGACATGATAAATACCACATAAAGAGACCAAATTAGAGGGAAGTCACCTGTTATGATGGGGTTGTCAAGGGTGAAAGCCAGAGTCAAGGTTATCCCCCAAACTCCTCAAACTTCCCCTGACATCCTGGGACACAGATTTGTGAGTGCCTGTTACACATAGATAGACCTAAGGCAGAAGGTTCTCTACCAGTTCTGTGGTATCCAGGCTATCACAATGTTTATGTCCTCTGGCAAGTGACAACACTGTTTAAATGGATGCTTATCTTGCTGAGTATAGAATTGAAGTCACATGCTAGTTGTCTTAATTACAATTCTCTATTGCTGAGACAAAATACCTGATAGCCAAAAGGATGGAAAGGTTTTTTTAGCTCACAGTTTGTGGAGGTTTCAGTCCGTATTCAGTTGGATCCAAGGAAGACTGGCACATGGCAGAGGGCAGCAGTTCATGGTGGTGGAAAAGAGCAAAAGCAGCAAGAGCAAAAGGGGAGGAGCAGGAGCAAGCATTTCCCTCCCTTATATTGTATGCAGGTTATCACCCTAGGGTGGGTATAGCACTTATGTGCATAATCCCAGTATAGGATCATGAATCTATCGAATCTCTAGAAGCCTGTCCCATGACTGCTTGAGGCTTTGGGGGGACATCTAGATACAAACCACAACACTAATGACACAAAAGTATGGCCCAAGAAGACGTAAATTTTAGCTGAAGTAGAATCATGTTTGCTGAGGGAGCTATCTAGCTTTTTCCTTTGCAGATTTGTGACAAGAACCAATATGAAGATAATGTAAAATTTTTTAGAGGGCATGTAAACATGCACCGTGTCATCTTGGGATCACAATTTGTGTCCATCTCAGTTGTCCTTTAAGATCTGTGATGCTCTCATTATAAGGGCTGTTGTTTGTTTTTAATCTTCTCAGTCTTCTGCCTCTCAGGTCCTGTAAGGGCCATGCTCACTGAGGTTTAAGGCATGTGTCTTGCATCTTTGCTCTCCCATAGTATGATTTCCACCCTCGTCTCCTGTGAAAAGCACCATGTATTCAGTCAAGTGACACACACTTACCACAGTCTCTGTCAGCATCTGTACTCTTTACCCTGAGAGCCCCACACTGCCTTCTCCTTCAGGATTTGTCCATTTGGAAGTTGCTTCCCAGCCTGTTTGACCCAGAGGTGTCTCTTCCCTGGCCTTGGGGAGTTACTTCCCAGCCCCCTGTGTCTGCTAGGGCAGCAGGGGCATGGCCAGGTGAGCTCCATGCCTCAGCATCATCACAGGAGCCTTTTGTCTTCACCACATCCAAAGGGGTTGCAGGTTGTGACTTTGCCACCTTCCTGCTTTTTACCCCTCTGAACAGTTGCAGGGCTCTCTCCTTACCTCAGGTCCCTGTGTCTCCACCTCCTCAGATCAGGGCCTGCACAACATGTATTACTTTCTCTGTTAGTCTTTGCATTATTATTATTTTTTATGTATGTAGTACAGGGCTCATAGGGTCTCACTGCACAGCTCTGACTTGTAGTGATTCTCCTGTTTTCAGCCTCCCAAGCACTGAGATTACAGGTGTGCGCCACTACACCCAGTGTCAGTCCCAATCTCAGTGTACCCTGGGGGCAGGGCTGGCACAGCAGACCAGGGATCAAACCTCTAGTCTCTGGGTTGACTAAGCAGGAGTTTGAATCTGCTGAGCTCTCTGGCTGGCCCTTGCACTACTTTTAAGATAAAGCCAAACACAGCCTAGCCATTCCCAGTGACCCAGTGGCCATGCTGTCACTGCTCCTGCAGTCTCCACAGGAACCCACATGTGCATGACTCTGCTTCCCCTGTGCTCAGGCACCTCTGCTCCCACATACCCTGTATGTACTGTCAAAAGCACCTTTTCAAACAAAGTCCCTCTGTATATTGATAGAGTGGCACAGGAAATGCAAAAGGTTTTTTTTTATCTTTATCAATTTTATGGAAAAACAAATAGCAATGAGACAGTTTCAAAACTGATTAGTAGGATGGTTTCAATAATTAATACATTGCATATTGTTGTCTTTTTAGTGGTTATTCAGAGTACATGATACAGACATGATATTCTATCTAAATACGATTAGTACAAATCTCTCTTCTCACTGAATTAAGAGAAAGTAGCTGTATATCTATCTTAACTATTTTTATATACAGATACAAAATGGTCCTTCATTTGTATGCCCTTTTTTGTTTAGTTTTGTCAAAGATGGGTATTCCATTGCCATTTAAATATTGTAGGTGCGTGAATTCAGCAAAATAATCCAATGTATTCCACTAGTCCATAATAGTGGGTTATCAGTAGGACTGGCAATGTCAGAAGTTGTTGACTTGAGCATTTTAATGGATAACCAGCTCAGCATACTAATATGGACTTACTTTTTATACCTTGTTTTTATGATTTTCTGCTGGATGGTTAAGACCAAGATAAAGCAAAACCTATATAACAAGAAATGTAACTGCTGTATCTGACAAGGTCAGTCAAATCCCCTCAGGACTTAACCTGAAACTCTGTGCCGCACTTTGTAGATCCTTTGTCAGTGTCAGCCATATTGATGAGTCACAGCCATTGCTGGACCAGTTTGTTCTCTATGAAAGAAAGCCTGAAAGAATGTTTTCTTTCAAGATGACTGTCCTTAGGCACACTCTACTTCATCAATCACTTTCCTCTATTGCCCCATAATCTCCTTGATCAGAAAATTGGGACATCACTGAGTTGCAGGATGTTACAGTACAGGTTCTCATGTCCTGAGTCTTCACTAACCTGGAAAGGCTAGGGCCAAAATGTTGACTGTCCTTGTAGCCCTTCTTTTTCTCTAATTTTTGGTCT